>PVKA01020191.1:13393-24339 GCA_004027165.1 Ctenomys sociabilis | reverse complement strand
ATCAGATATGATTTGCAAAACTGTATTTAGGGTCATGCTATTAAAAGGAACTGTATTATCTGTCAGTCTCATATTGCAGGACTTTACCTTTGCTCTGTAATTTCAAACAAGTTTGAGTTTTACAAACATTTTCTAAACTTCTATTGTATTACTGCAACTGAAAGTTGTATTTTCTTATAAAAGTTCTATGTTGTCAAAATTTTAGGTATAAGAAGTTGATTTTAGCTCTTTTCTTTTGATTTAATTAAAATTAATTTGTTTAATTTGAATTTTTATTTAGAAAATTTATTGAGAGCATAATACTGTTTTATTTGAAAAAAGGTATCATTAGATGCCTAAACATTTGTAGGTATTAAAGTGGGACAGTTTTTTACTTAGGTCCCCTTGTATTATAAAAAGATTTTGTTATTTTTCTATAAAGTCATAAGATTTAATTAAGTAGCAGAATGAGTAAATATGACCTCAAAAAACTGCTAATAAAATACAATAGCATATCATCCTTATTTTTTTTTTAATTAACAGGTCACAATTATACCGAGTCAATCTATCCTTTGCAAATAAAGGGCTTCTTTCCTTAATTTAAAATCGTGACCTCTACCTGGGCTGCCCAAACATTGGCAATCCTTTCCAGTAATATTTAATTTATAAATAAGAATAATCATACTTCTGGTACAATTTAGCTATATTCTCTGCCCTCTCCATCAGAGTCGCATTTGGAAACTGCAATGGATTAGCTGTGGTGGATTTTATACAGAAGACAGTATTGTTAAGCATGGGGACTGTGGATCTATATAGATCAAGTGACATATACCAGCGACAGCCACGCTCTCCTAGGAGGAACAAGCAGTTCATTGCAGGTAGGAGATAAAACAAGTTGGGTTATGAACTTGATTTACTCATCTGTTTTCTTATTTTCAGATTTGTCTTCTCTGATGCTATTCAAATGTGTGGCACTATAAACTCCACATGATTTATAGTATCATGTAAGTAAAATGAAATGGCCAGAAACAAAGTAGAATCTGTGAAAGGTAAGGGAAGTGTTAAAAGTCAGCTATGTGTTGAAGTTATCTTAGGTTGCAATTTCTAAGAAATAATAAAATAATGAATTATTAAATGTAAAAGTGCTATTAAAATCCTTTGGTTGAAAATGCTGCTTACAACTTTCTTGTTATAAATATGGCCCCCTTTAAAAGATTATTTAAGACCATTTATTTACTCCTCTTAATTTTATAAATAGCTACATATTGTAACTATCACCTTTTCCTAACAGGTGATGATATTTTTGGAATTGCTTTCAGAAATACAATAAAAATCAGTAATCTTTTAAAAATACCATGAAAATTGGCATTCCCCTTTGATAAGACAAATAAATTTATTTAATCAGAAAAAGAAACATACGGTTAATTTGGACATAATACAAAATTTTGATGTACTAAATTATGTAAAAATTTACTAGAATTTTAATATATATCTACATAATTCACTTCATAAACACTGCCAAAATTAAATGTATGTTTTTAGTTTTCTAAAGTAAATATTAGGGAAAAGTTTTGCAGCTGAAAATTATGCTGTAGTAATCTGTGTTATTTTAGACAATTTTTAAAATTTTATACTCCCTTTTGCTTAAAACCGATGGAAAGAATATTTCATAGTAAAAATTTTAATCTTACATGCTGGTAGTTCTTTTTTCTTATGAAGTGCAGTTATGTCAAATTTAACATTTACATGTGATAATTAATTTTTCTTTCAGGCTAATAAATTGAAACACTAAAATTTTTCTTTTGTTACCTTTTCTTTTATTAACTCCAATTGCTAGTTAAGAACGTTTTAGGAGAACAAAATTTGTCATACAGAACCCAAGGAGTTGTTTTAGGGATCTCAACTTTTACCAATATTTTAGGATAACTAGAATTTTAGAATTCTAAATGCTCTGTTTTCCCAAATACTAAATTTTTAAAGAACAAGATAAAAATTCTACATAAATGGGCCATCAAATTCCCTCATGATTAGGAAAAAGAAGGTTGATTTTTGAAAGTTCATGAACTCTAGTGTAAGATGTCAGAGGACAGTAAGGCATCATTTGCAAGGCTGAAAACACCAATCAAACAAGTTTTCAGTCATATGACAGTGCTTTATTTGCTGATATGTATAGTGTGGTGAAAAAGTCATTATTTTTTTCATAGAAAAACTAATTTAATTTAAACATGTTAAGTCTTACAAATTAGTGCAATAGTTTAGAATTTCAGTGACTTTAACATGGGAAAAAAATATCATGAACTTGGTCTATATTATACAAGTTAACTACAGTGAGTACTCCCTTTATATTATAAAATGAAGAGTAAAGCCTAAAATCCCTCAGTATGCTTTTTAATTTCTGGAAGATTAAAAACAATCATTTTGGGCCATGGAGATAGCTCAGTGGCTTAAATGCCTATCTGGCAAACTCAAGGTCCTGAGTTGATACTCAGTACCAAAAAAAAGATAATCATTTTTATATTAATGAAATAATTTTTACATATTACAAGTCAAGTAAGTGTATATATTTCTAAGAAAAATATGCTATCATTTTCTACATTTGATTAAATAAAATTGCTACAGCATTTTCACCATTCATCTATCACCTCTTTCTAATTGATTTATTTTTTTAATATCTCCTTTCTAATTTGATTACCTAATTTTGCTGCAATTTCTTCATCTTGGCTGCTCTAGAGTTTGGTATGATATCACTTCCTTTCACTTTAGACTATTTTTCTCTCTCCTATGCCTGCTGCTGATGCTGGTGTTCTGGCATGTTCCAAAGACAACTTTTGCATGCGTGGCCTGTCTAACTTTTATCCTGATTTAACGAAACGGATCCGTACTTCCTATCAGAGTAAGTTTTATAAAGGTTAGACAAATAGCATTTTTGAGTTGTAATGCTTGACTTAAATTCATATATCCATGCTCAGTAATGTGTTTTTTTAAGAAACACATTCAACATGCATGCAAATTTTTGGTTTTTCATGTAAATGCAACCTGATAATTTGAAAATAATTATATATGCATTTTAAGTCATCACTGTCATTAACTCATTCATTCATACTTTTTGATTCAGTGTTTATATCAAACCATGCAGACTATGTCCTTGCAGTCAAAGAATCTCTGTCTTTTGTTTTGAGGACTAAGAGCTACAGTGTCTTTATAAATTTTTTAAAAAATTGATAGGCTATTCAATAACAAATTAATGATTTCTTACTTTGAAAATGTACTTTTGTACATTTTCTAACATTTTTATAATGAGTAGTATAATATTTGTTTTTAACGAAGTTCCTAATTTTGGATGTTTTTTATAAAAAGACAAACATAAGTCCACATTCTCATGCATCAGTTTTAGGTTCAAACACTATGAATAAGGAATCTAATATTAATATTAACATTTCTTATGCTAGCAACTGCATATCTAAAGGTGGCTGTAGTAAGAAATTCTAAAAGCAGGTACAGAAAATGTGACGGTTAAAGCGGTTTGTGACTGGAAATGTAGACCATACAAGTGACAAGGATAAAATGTATTGACATGAAAAACACTTATAGTAATGTATTATTAGACAATAAATTTGCTTATTAATATATACAAGATGACCTTATCTTTGCAAAAAATGCAAACATATATACATTATTTGCATATATATATATATACCAAAACACAAATGTTCATACAGGTATATTGTTTATAACTTGAATTTCTTCAGACTATACCAGTTCATACTAATGGAATCACATCAGGTACAAAACCTAAAATTTTACTGTCTTGTACCCCTAACTTAAGTTGTGTCTCTGAAATCCTTAAAATTTTTTAATACCCAATAATATATTTACCTAAAAATATTGCCTAATTTTCAACTGTAGCAATGAACCCACTTGAGGTTGTATACTACAGTCTCTGTTTCTGATGTTTTCTTTCTTTATAAGACATGGTATACAGGGTGTACAGGTTCTCACTGTGTAGATCAGACTCCTAGTGATCCTGCTGTATATAGCCTCCAAAGTGCTGGGATTACAGGCACATGCCACCACACCCAGTCTCAATCCCCATCTCACTGTGCCCTGGGGAAAGGGCCAGCACTGCAGGCCCTGGAAATAAACTCCTGGCCCCTGCGTCTGCCTAAGCAGGCACTTTAAACCACTGAGCTATATGGCTGGTCATGTTTCTGATGCTTTATGTGAAAACACTGATGCATATCTTGGCTTCTGATGCTCCTAAAATAGGAAGTTATTAGACACTTTGATATTTCTTGACATTTGAAAGTTGTGTAAATTTTAGTTTTACTAACGTTTTATTGGAACACAGCCACACTCAAAATTCATTTGCATCTTTTCAATGACCACTTTTTTACTACAATGGTAGAGTTAAGTATTTGCAACAAAAAGCACATAGTGTACAAGGCCTAAAATGTTTAGTATGATATTCTGTTTTGTTTTGTTTTTTGAACATATTTGGTACAGTGTCTTACTATGCAGTTTGGACTCATAGTGATCGTCCTGTTGTCAGCCTCCATAGCACTGGGATTACAAGCATGGAGTGACACACCTGGTCTCTGTTGTTGGCTCAGAGTGCCTGAGGGTGGAGCCAGAGAGACATTGGTGTCCATGATCAAACTCCAGTCCTGAGCTAGCTTAAGCAAGTGCTTAGCTCACAGAGGTATCTTGCTAGCCTACTATAATGTTCCTTTTTAAAAATAATTTTATTGAGAAACAAATAATAATGAGACAGTTTAGAAACCATTTAGTAGGACAGTTTCAATAATAAATATGTTGCATATTGTTATCTTAGTGGTTATTCATTGTACAAGATGCAGACATGATACTCTGTCCATAAACTATTAAAACAAATATTTTTATTCAATGAATTAAGAGAATGTAGCTGTATATCTATTAAATATTTTGAATATACAGAAACAAAATGATCATTCATTTGTATCCACTTTTTTTGTTTAGTTTTGTAAGAGAAGAGTATTCTTTTGTCATTTAAATACTGTAGTTGCATGAATTCAACAAAACACTCAAATATAGTCCAGTAGTCCACAATAGTATTGGGTTATCAGCAGGACTGGCAATGTCAGAAGTTGTTGACTTGAGCCTTATGCAGCTCAGCCTACTAAAATGGCTTTACCTTTTATGCGTTGTTTTTATACTTTTTTGCAGGATAGTTAAGACCAAGATAAAGCAAGACCTATATAACAAGAAATGTAACTTTTGCATTTGATAATGTCAGTCAAGGCCCCTAAGGATTTATCCTGAAACCCTGTACCTCACTTCATAGATCCCTTGTCAGTGTCATCCATGTAGACGAGGCACAGCCATTGCTTGACCAATTTGTACTCTGTGAATCCTTGAGAGAATGTTCTCTCTCCAGGTGACTCTTCTTAGACACATTCTGTATCATCAATCACATTCCTCTGTGGCAAAATAATCTCCTTGATCAGAAAATTTGGAACACAACTGAGTTACATGATGTTACAGTACAGGTTCTCCTATGTCCTGAG
Source organism: Ctenomys sociabilis (assembly GCA_004027165.1). Taxonomy (NCBI): domain Eukaryota; kingdom Metazoa; phylum Chordata; class Mammalia; order Rodentia; family Ctenomyidae; genus Ctenomys; species Ctenomys sociabilis. Next base: position 18,817 of record PVKA01020191.1, on the reverse strand, counting down.
TCCTCACTCATCTTGAAAGGCTAGGGCTATAATGTTGGCTGTCCTTGCAGCCCTTCTTTTTTTCTAGTTTTTGGTATGCAAACTTAGGTTGTTAACCCTCCAGAAGAGAAGATTATTATTACCCTACAATATATGCAGTTGGGTTTAACCTAACTATCTGTCTGAATACCAAACATCTTAGATATACCTGAAACAGATATGTTCCATCAAGTTTGATATGTTAAAATTTAAGTCCCTACAGAAGATAAAGAAAAAAAATGTAAAAACAAAACAAAAAAAAATTTTAAAGAATAGGGATAAAAAAATTACATGTTTTTACACAGAGATTTAAAAATCTAACCATATACAGCATTGTAGCAGGATAGTCCTGTGATTTTTTTGTCTCTTTTTTTTTCATTTATTACCTTCTTTTAAAACATTTACTTGAGAGACAGTGTAGCAATAATTGGCATGTCATGAAAAGCAATACGTATTTAGAAGATGAGAATGACAGGCATTCCAAGCATGACACTACTATTGCACATTGTTAATTTCAGTGCCATTGTTTATTTCACAGGTACCAGCATATATAGTTGCTCAGGTTGAGAAACCTGCCAATTAAATGATAGTTTCAAAAACCTGCTGATGTTTCTCAGGATCATGCCTTACCTATCTTTTGCGTATGAATGTATGGCTTTGCCCATGTCATGTTTCCTAGCTTTTCTACTTGCCCTGTCTTTGTTGTCTAATCCTCAAAGTCTCACTTTCCTTTTAATTGTGTTACACCTTACTATTTCTATTTCTTCATTTGAGTTCTTAAACTAGGGAGACTATGTGATATTTATACATGTAGGTCTCGTCTGTTTCACTTATGAGAGTATACTTTCAAGTGCTATCCACTTAAATATGAAGCCTTTGAGGATATCATTCTTTATAGCTGAGTAATACTCCATTGTATAAAAATACCACATTTTCATCCATTCCTCAGGTGATGGGCATCTTCATTATTCCAGGATTTGGCTATCACAAATTGTGCTGCTATGAACATAGGTACACATATATCACTATGATATGATGCTTTCAGTTCCTCTGGGAAAATTCCCAGTAGGGGGATAGCTGGCTTGAATGGGATTTCCAGTCCTAGTTTTCTAAGGAGTCTTCATACTGTTTTCCATAATAGTTGCACCAATCTACATTTCCACAAGTAGTAGAGAAGGGTTCCTTTTTCCTCAGAGCCTCTTCAACAATTGTTGTTAGTTGATTTGTATATGATAGCCATTCTTTCCAGAGTAAGATAGTGTCTCCGGGTTGTTTTAATTTGCATTTCATGGATGGCTTGTAATGTGGAGCATTTTTTCAGATATTTATTTGATTCTTTAATTTTATCCTCTGAAAAGTGTGTGTTCATCTCGGATGTCCATTTCTGGATTCAGTATTGAAATTTAGAGGCCCTCATATTTATTAGTTCTTTATGAATTCTGAAGAGATGGCCTTTGTCTGAGGGCTTATTAATATTTTTTCCAAATTTGTGGGCTGTCTGTTCTCTTTGTTGGTAATTTCTTTTGACCTGAAAAAAATTCTCAATAATAAAAGGAAGTCCCAGTTGTTAATTCCTTCAAATATTACCTGTGAAATTTGATTTTTTCATGAACTCTTTCCAACCCATATCTCTTCAAGTTTATCCTAATTTCTCTTCCAGGAGATTGTTTCTGTTTTAATGTTTAGAAATTTGTTCCATTTTGACTTTAGCTTGGTGCATGGTGATAGAGCTGGGTCAAGTTTAGTTTTTGGCATGTAGACAGCCAGTTGTTCCAGCACCATTTGTTAAAGAAGCTATCTTTCTCCCAGGAAGTATGTTTGGCCCCTTTGTCGAAGATCAGGTGGCTGAGTGTGTTTGTAGAGGCCTCTGCATGTTGTAATTTATTCCACTGATCCTCAGGTCTATTTCATTGCCAATACCATGCTGATTTTATCACAGTAGCTTTGTAGTATAATTTCAAGTCAGGAATTGTGATGCCTCCTGCCTTGTCTTTGTTGCCCAAGATTGCCTTTGCTATTCTAGGTCTTTTCTGGTTCCAAATAAAATTTAAGAACAATTTCTCTAGGTCTGGGATGTATGTTGGTGGTAGTTTGATAAGGATTGTATTAAATCTGTACAACAATTTTGGGAGTATAGCCGTCTTCACGATGGTGGGTCTTCCTATCCAGGAGCAGGGAATATCTTTCCATTTTCTTTTTTTTTTTTCAATAATTTTATTGACAAACAAACAACAATGAGAAAGTTTCAAATCAAATTAGTAGGACAGTTTCAATAATTCATACATTGCATATTGTTTTCTTACTGGTTATTTGCTGTACAAGATGCAGATATGATATTCTATTTACAAACACTATTAGAACAGATCCCTCTATTCATTAAATTAAGAGAATGTAGCTGTATGCCTATCTTAACTATTTTGGATATACAGATTGTCTTTACTATTTTAGGTTTTTTCTGGTTCCAAATAAATATTAGGAATGATTTCTCTAGGTCTCAGAGGTATGTTGGTGGCAGTTTGATAGGGATTGCATTAAATCTGTACAGCAATTTTGGGAGTATAGTCATCTTCACAATGTTGGTTCTTCCCATCCAGGAGCAGGGAATATCTCTCCATTTTCTGAAATCATCTACAATCTCTTTTTAAGAGTACTGTAATTATCCTTGAAAAGATCTTTGACTTCCTTGGTTAAGTGAATTTCAAGGTATTTTATTTTTCTGCAGTGCTATTGTAAAAGGTATTGTTTCTATAGTTTCCCTCTCCGTATGTTTGTTATCTGTGTAGAGAAATGCTGTTGACTTTTGAGTATTGACTGTGTATTTGAGCTACTGAATTTGTGTATTAATTCTAGAAGCTTCTTGGTGGAGTTTTTGGGATCTTTCGAGTAAATTATCATGTAATCTGCAAATAATAATGATTTGACTTCATCTTATTCCTTTTATTTATCTCTTGTGTAATGGCTCTAGCTAAAGATTCCAGAACTATATTGAATAAGAGGGTTGATAGAGAACATCCTTGTCTTGTACCAGATCTAAGAGTAAAAGATTTCAGTTTTTCCCCATTTAGAATTATAGTAGCCATTGCATTTTCCTAAATGTCTCTTGTCAGATTGAAGTACAGGCCTTCTATTCCAATTTTCTGTAGGATTTTGAACATGAATAAATATTGGATTTTGTCAAAAGTGTTTTCTTCATCAATTAAGATGATCATGTGGTTTTCAGTTTTTGCTCTGTTGATATAGTTTATTACATTTATAGATTTTCAAACACTGAACCACCCTTACATCCCTAGAATGAATCCTACCTGGTCATAGTGTATGATCTTCTTGATGATTTGCTGTATTCTATTTGCTAGGATCTTATTAAGGATTTTTGCATCCATGTTCATGAGGCAGATTGGCCTATAGTTCTCTTTTTAGTTGCATCTTTCCCTGTTTTTGGTATCAGTGTAATACTTGCCTCCAGTAATGATTTCAAGCCGATTGCTTCCTTTTCAAGTCCTTGAAAAGTTTGAGGAGTGCAGGGCATATATCTTTCATAAATTTCTTGTACAATTGAGATGTAAAACCATCAGGACATGGACTTTTCCTTTTCAGTAGGTTTTTTATTATATCTCATATTTCTTTGGCTGTTATTGAATTATTCAGAGGGGTTATGTCTTGTTGATTCAGTTTTCATAATTTGTACCTTTCTCAGAATCTGTCTAATTCGTCTGTGTCTTCAGTTGTGTGTAAGTAAAGATTCTTAAAGTAGCTATTGATAATCTTCTGAATTTCCAGTGGGTCTGGGTAATTTCATCCTTTTCGCTCCTTATTGTTTGTATTTGAATTATTTCTTTCCTCTTTTTATCGAGGTTAGCTAGGGGCTTATCAGCCTTATTTAGTCTTTCAAAGACCCGGCTTTTTTATTCAGTAATTCTTTGAACTGTTTTCTTCATCTCAGTTGAATTAATTTCTGCTCTAACATTTATGATTTCTTACCATCTTTGGGCTTTGGGTTTGGTTTGCTCTTCCTTTTCTACCTGTTGGAGGTGCAGCATTATGGTATTTACTTATTTCCATTCTGTTTTCTTAATCTGTGAGTTCACAGCTACAAATTTACCTCTAAGAACTACTTTCGTTGCATCCCATAAATTCCGATAAGTTGTGGTTGAATTTTCATTGATTTGTAGATATTGTTGAATTTCTTGTTTAATTTCATCTGTGACCCATTGATTGTTGAGTATGGTGTTGTTTAATTTAGGGTGTTTTTCTGGTTTCTTTTGTCATTTATTTCCAGTATCATCGCACTGTGTTCAGATAATATGCATGGAATATATTTGGCTTTCTTGCATATATTTAAGCATGACCTATGGACTAGTATGTGATCTATTTTAGAAAGTGACCCATGTGCAGCTGAAAAAAAAGTTTATTCAGCTGTGGTTGGGTGGAGCATTCCGTTTTTATCCACCATTCCATTTGTTCCAAGTTCTGGTTCAGTTCTGCTCCTTCTCTTCTAACTTTTTGTCTGAATGACCTATCTTTTTTGGGGTAAAGGGGTGTTAAAGTGTCCTGTTAAGACTGTGGTATTGGACATTAGATTTTTCATCTCTATTAAGATTTGTCTTATATAGTTGGGTGCTCCCATATTTGGTGTATAGATATTTATTATTGTTGTGTCTTTTTCTTGAATTTTCCCCCTAATCAGTATATAGTGGTCTTCTTTATTTCATTTGATCATTCTTAGTTTGAAGTTGAGACTGTCTGAGAACAGGATTGCTACCCCTGCTTTTTTCTAAGGTGCTGGAGCATGTAGTTTTGTTGTTCATCATTTGCTTTTAAGCCTTTGAATGTCTTTTTGAGTTAAGTGTGTTTCTTACATACAGCATATTGTTGGATTTTGTTTCCTAATCCACTGTACCCTCTATTTTCTCTTTATTGGTGAACTGAGTCTATTTACATTGATTATTACAATTGAGATGTGTTGACTTACACTTGATATGTTATTTACCTACTGTTGTTTACTCCCTTTGTCCTGTGTTCGATTATTTAGTGGGTTCCTTTTCTTGTTGGTGGAGTTCTGATCTTTTGGTCTCTCTTTAGAAAATCTTTCAGTAGCTGTGTAGAGTTGTCTTTGTCATTATAAAATTATTTAATTGTTCTTTCTATGGACATATTTCATTTCTCCATCAAACTTTAAAGAGAGTTTTATCAGTAAATTAAGAGTGTAGTGTTTACTTATCTTATTTTTTATACCTGAATTATATCAAAAATTCAATAATTATTTTCCTAGTGGATGACCATAGTACTAGAAGCCAACATAATATCCTGTCCAACCACCATTAGTGCAAATCTTGCCTCTCATAGGATTATGTAGAAGCACAGCATTATCTATCCCAACTGTACTGTCTATACACACACATCATGATT
>PVKA01020191.1:0-13293 GCA_004027165.1 Ctenomys sociabilis | reverse complement strand
CGTCACAGGTGTGTACTCCATTGTCATTCAAGTAACTTAGGTGCTTGAACTTGACAACACAATCCAACACAGTCCAGCAGTCCACAACAATAGTGAGTTATTCAAAGAAGTTGTCGACCATAGCCATTACAGCTCAGCTTAATATTATGGCCCTGCGATGTATACTTCATTTTTATACTTCTCTGCTGGATGGTTAATACCTAGATAGAACAAGACTTATATGCCAACACATGTGCTTTATGTTTCTTATGTGGTCAATGAGGCCCCCTCAGGGTTTATCTTGTGGTCCTGTACATTATTCTGTAGATCCTTTGTCTGTGTCATCCATGTGGATGAGTCACGGCCAATGCTTGACCAGTTTGCTCTCTGTGAGAGCCTGAGAGAACGTTTTCTTTCCATGTGACTCTCCCCAGGCACAATATAGAACTTCAATCTCTTTCCTCTGTGGCTCCATAATCTCCTTGTTCAGAAAATTTGGAGCTCAACTGAGTTTCATGATGTTGCAGTACAGGTTCTTCTATGTCCTGAGTCTTCGCTGACCCTGAAAGGCTAGAGCCGAAATGTTGGCTGGACTTGTGGCTCTTCTATTTCTCCAACTCTGATTTGTGAACTTAGGTTGTTAACTATCCAGAAGAAAAGCTGATTAGTATCCTGCAGCATATGCCATTCACTTTGGCTTATCGGACTCAATTGATTGTAGTTGTTGTTGTACGTTTCCTTTTGTATTTCTGCTTTTCATTTGTTATACTATAATAATGTCTGTACGTATAATATCATATATGCACCTCGTACAATACCAAAACAGTATGAAAAGTCTGCAATATATTAATTTATGGAATCTGTCTTGTTAAGGTGTCTTAAAACTGTCTGATTGATATTTGTACTTCAATAAAATAAAAAATAGCCGGGCGTGGTGGCGCAGGCCTGTAATCCCAGCACTCGGGAGGCTGAGGCAGGAGGATTGTTGTGAGTTCGAGACCAGCCTGAGCTACAAAGTGAGCTTAGGCCAGCCTGAACTGCATAGTGAGACCCTGTCTCAAAAAGACAAAAAAAAAAAAAAAATAAAAATAAATAAATAAATAAATAAATAAATTTAAAAAGTAAAAAAAAATAAATAAATAAAAATAAATATTAAGTTATAAATTACCATCAACATCCCATAGTACCTTTACCCCAGCCTTTTCATGAGGGATGCTACCCATCCACTTTTAGCCTTTATAATTATTCTTCTTAGAAATCTGTTGACATTGGCCTCCATATTAAAATGACCTCCAGATACTCTAGTTTGTAGAGTTTTATCAGTATATAAAATCACTCCCTTTTTTATCATGTCTTCATCCTGTGCTATGAATGACTACTACAAAGACAACAATATGCAATGTATTAATTGTAACTCTCCTACCGACCTGTTTTGAAGCTGTCTCATTGCAATTTTTTTCTCCATAAAATTAATAGTAAAAAAGAGAGAGAGAGAGTTTTGCAGGGTATGGTAGCCTGGGTTGGAATTTGTTTTCATAGAGGACTTGAAGTACTCTACTCCATGTTTCTTGTCTTCATGGTTTGTAAAGAGAAGTCAGCTATAATTCTGATGTGTTCTCCTTTGAATGTGATCTGCTTCTTTTCCCTAGCTGCTTTCAGTATTTTATTCTTATGCTGGATTTCTGCAATCTTGACTATTACATGTCTCAGTGTGTTTTTAATTGGGTTGAGTTATTTTGCATTCTGTATGTTTCAGTTACCTAAATGTCAAATTGTTTCCTCATATTTGCATAATTTTCTGCTATTACTGCTGCCCATATTCCTTCTGATTATTTGTATTGACTCCTTTTTTTTTATTGGTGCCTATTTGTCTCACATTGTTTATCTCTGCGTCGTTTTGCCAATGATGAATTATTTTTTTCTGTGTCCTAGTTGTTTTTAAGAGATCCTTTCTTACCTTTTCATTAGCTCTACCAGCATCTCCAAGATCTGAAAGTCTGCCTTCACTTTCACTCAAACAGTTTTACAAGCTTGTGATTGAGACTTTAAGTTCCTCTATACCTCTTTGACTTTGCTTCATGCGATCTATTTCCTTCCTATATTGCTCATTCAAGGAATATGTCTTTTTTCTAATCTCCTCTATTTTTTTTAATCAATGTCTTCTTTAGAAGCAGCTATTAATTCTTTTACTGCAGAATTTTATTCAGATTGAGTTTTCTCCTTATGTTTCTGTATTTGATTCTATACTTCAGGTGCTATGAATTCAGAGATTTTTTTCATTTCAGAATCTAATTATGCTCTGCATTCCTCTGTACCTTTCTACTATTGTTTCTTTACTTCTGACGCTATTGATTCATACATTTCATTTGAAGTAGTGTCCCCTGCACTTGTTCTGGGTGGACACTGGGTTTCCACCATATGTTTCTGTATCTGATTCTTTACCTCAGATGCTGTGAATGCAGATATTTCTTCTTTTTATTTCAGAAATTATTTCTCCTCTGAATTCCTCTATACCTTTATGCTGTTATTTCTTTACTTCCCATGCTTTTAATTCATACATTTAAGCTGAGCTCCTGTGCTCTGCACTTGTTTTGGGTGGGCTCAAGGCCTGATATTGCATTTTGCTCCTTGTCTTTATCATTTCTTATAGCACTGACCTCTGACCTTTGCTGCAGTTATAACCTTAGCACCTACTGAAATTTGTGTGCAAATCTATTACTTTGAGTTTATCCAGTTATGCCTGGCTTGGGTCTAGCTGTTGTTTTCACCTCCTTTGGAGCTGCACACTTTGGAAATAAACCACAGTGAACCTGTGGTGCCCCTTTTGTGCCCCTGCAGATGCAGATGGGGCACAGGGGAACACAGAAGCTCTCCCACACACTAGCAGGGCCTGGGCTTGGGCTGGATCTGGGATCTCAAGAGCTTTGCAGAAGTTCTCACTTGGTGGGCTTGGGGGCGGGGCTTCAGAAGGTTGCGGGATCCTGAGGATCTCACTCTCACATCATGCCTGTGTTATGGTCCAAAGAAGTTCCAGGGGGTGCAAGAAAGCCAGAAGCTATCCCACACACTCAATGGACCTGGGCTGGGCTGGATCTGGGGGTCCTTAGAGCATCACAGATATTCTAGCTCACTCAGCAGCCTTGGGGGAGGAGACTCTGCAGGGGTAAAGGCATCCCGAGGACGCTGTAGAGGGTCTCACTCATGGTGCGTGCCTGAGTTTTGGTCTGGAGAGGTCCCATGGGCACTGGGAAGCTGCAAGCTCTCCCACAGACTCATCTGGCCTGGGCTGGGCTGGATCTCAGATGACAGATTTTAATAAACAGTTCACAAAAGAATGCAAACAGATGCTGAATAAACCTATAAAATATATTCAAAAAATATCATTAAGGAAATGTAAATTAAAAATTTCAGGTGATACACATTTATTAGAGTTAGCTAAAACAAAAAAAAAAAAAATGATCATACCAAATTCTGGTGTCTGGAGGAACTAGATTCCTCCAGTTTCTTAATGTGTTAAATAGACACCTATTATCATAGGTGGGCTAGCCATTTCACTCCTTTTACCTAGAGTAACAAAAGTCCATACAAAGACATTCATAGCAGCTTTATTCATAATAGTCAAAACTAAACCCAAATTTCTCAAGGGTCAATAGATAAACAAAGAATACTCTATCCGTACAATGATATATTAACATATGTACCTAGCAGGGGAAATACTGTAATCTCAAAGGGTGAGACCTATCTATTACATTCTGCATGTGCTGACCCCTGAAATTTCCTCAAATGTGGAAAAGCTGACTGCATAATTTGTGGTAGAAAGGGGAAGGAAGATACATGAACAGCAATAAAAGTGTATATATTGTTTACAAATGGTGCAGGATGCATTAATCTCAAATAATTGCACTGAGTAAAGGAAGCAGAAAAGAGTATACAGACTGATGATTCTATTCATGTGAAATTTGAAGAAATAAAACTAATGCACATATATAATATATAAACTAAAATGTATAATTGCTAAATTCATAGCAGCTGAAAAGCATATCAGGGCAGCTGTTCCAGAGAGGAATGAATGAGGGCCCATGTATAGTCCTCAAGAACATGCCTCCATGACCCACCCAGATACATCTAGGAGGGAGTTTTATTAACATGGTAGGTGCTTTTTACCCTAATGGAGTTGCTAAGAAAGGAAGTGATAAAGATCGTAATATAGTACACTCAAAAAAAAAAAAAAAAAAATACAAGGTATATCTCAGTGTCACAAACACTTGCCTAGTATGCACAAGGTCCTGGTTTCAATTCTTAGTATAAAAACATGTTTCTTCATTAAAAGTTAACCTCACAGAAAAACTATAGGTCCCGGATGTCTTAATCCTGTCAGACATAAAGGAGGAAATAACATTAATCTTATGCACACATTTCTTCAAAGAGAAAACTCTTTCCAGTTTTTTATCTCAGGCCAGATCATTTTCTCAGTTAAATAAGTCCTGCATATGAAAAATGTATAGTTAATACTATATTTGATTGTTAAATAGTAAATGCTTCCCCATAAAACTGGTTCAGAGGGATCAATATCTGCTCATTATTCAGAATTTTATTTGGTGATTTAGTAAAGGCAAAAAGCAAGACCAAAAATTATACCTAAAGATTGTAAGTAAAGTATTAAGTTATTTACCAATGATACAGTATAGTGATATGGTACATAAAAAAACTTCAGGGAATCTATAATAAAGCTATAAAAATAAAAGCAAGAGTAAAGAATATATGTCAATATATAAAGGTCAATCTCCTACATAATGGCAGCAATTGGAAAATAAACTTTCTAAAATAGTATAGAATAGAGTTAGATAGCAGTCCAAAGAACATCATGGACCCACAAACCTCTTCCCAGGAAGAAAAAAGAAAATATTTGAAGTCTTAAAATTGTTTTAAGATCAGACAACTAATCAAGGAACATGGAAGGAAACCTATTGAAATTTAACAGTGGGAATCAGTCTCCAAATTGCCAGCATTTTCTTTCTGCTCGAAATCCAAGTGGAAGAGGCCAAATTCCTAGTATGATCATGAAGTCACTGGATCCCTTTCATGTTCCACACATGACCAAGCTCAACCCCAGACATGACTGACCCAGAGTATTGAGATCTGATTGCTCTTAATGTATCTTTCTCATAGAGCTTAAGTTTCTTGCAAGGACTTATTGGTTAAAAAGAACAGAATTGGGCCAACAAGATATATCAGCAGACTAAGCACTTGCTTAGCAAGCACAGGGTCCAGGGTTCAATTATTCGTACCACATGCTGAGCCAGTGACAGAGACCAGACGCAGTGGCACCTGTAATCCCAGCACTGGGAAGGCTGAAAGCAGAAGGATCCAAGCAGTGTGGTGAGATCCTGTACCAAAAAAAAAAAAAAAAAAAAGTAACTTAGAAGCTTTTCCTGGGAATAGCAGCAAGAACTGAGAAGTCTGAAACTCTTCCTAAATGAACTGACTGTATTTGAAACACAGTGGGGAAGACAAAGGGCATTCTTAAGAATGGGGATTCTTAAGGGCATTCTTTAAAGGCATTCTTAAACCAATAGTAAATTTAATGCTAATAAAATTACAGGAGGTGAAAACTGCTCTTGCATAGGAGGAAAAAAGCTAAATGATTGGTAGTACTTTGCCAATAAAAATAAAGGAAAAAGATAGAAAAGAAGAACCTGCACGGGGTTTAAACAGAATTCACAGACTGCCCTACAAAATGACCTATGACCTAATTTAATTGAATTAGATCAAAATGCTGTACAATATCACAGTGTACTAGCAAAAACAATAGCACAATCACTTAGCTGTTTTATGAAGTCTCAGAATTACATGTGATAATAGTTGGTCAGTTTAGTAGAGAAATTTAGGGAAAAATAGTAAATCATATTTATAAATATTGCTATCTTAGGATCTCTGTATGAACTCAGAGGCTGGCACCTTCAACAGAGCAACACCAAATTCTTTACAATATAGTTGAAACAAACATCAGGAAAATAGTCTATGTTGGTAAAACAAGCAAATGATAATGAGTGGCAGAGAACTGGAGGCTGCTATCCACAATTGTATATTACCTAGTGTGTTCTGTCCTTAAAACATTATAAGATTTGCAAATCAGTGAGAAAGTGTGATAAAAACACAGGATAAAAGCAGAAGTTGCCTATGAGTAAATTCAAATGTTAGATTTTAAAAAGTAAGATTTCATATTAGCCATCATAAAAATGTTTAAACAGCTAAAATATCCAAAAATTATGTATAAACTGGAAATATAGTACCTTATAAGACTTAGAAAATACACAAAGCAATACCTAATAAAATCAAAGGAAGCAAATAAAATTGAACCTTTCATTAAAATTGGAGTGTACTTCTTTGAACAGTGTATAAAACAGTAGGAGTAAGAGCAAAAAGGAAATAGAAAAAAAAGAATTCCACATACAAGATCTTCATTTGAAGCCTACGAAATATTATAACAGGAAAAATTTAGAATGTCATTTAAATTAAGGGGAAATACAGTAATTGATGATTAGAAGATTCAATTTTTAACAGGTGTTTATCATATATAAATATCAAGTTGAGGTAGAGTCCTTCTATTCCAATTTTCTGTATGGTTTTTAACATGTATGACTGTTGGACTTTGTCAAAAGCTTTTTCTGCATCAATTGAGATGATCATGTGGTTTTTAGATTTCAGTCTATTAATATAGTGTATTACGTTTATAGAGTTTCAAATACTAAAACATTCTTGCATTATTGGGGTGAATCCTACCTGGTCATGGTGCATGATCTTCTTGATGATTTGCTGTATTCTATTTGCTAGGATTTCATTGAGGATTTTTGTTCATGAGGGAGATTGGCCTGTAGTTCTCTTTTTTGGTTGTGTCTTTCCCTGGTTTTCAATTCAGTATAATACTTGCCTCCAGAAATGATTTTGGGAGGATGGGTTCCCTTTCAATTACATTGAAGAGTTTGAGGTGTGTATAAATTTATTGTAGAATTCGGCTGTGAATCCATCAGGACATGGACTTTTCTTTGTCGGTAGGCTTTTTATTATATTTCATATTTTGTTGGCTATTATTGGCTTATTGAGAGTTGTTATATGTTTTTAGTTCAGTTTTGGTAATTTGTACCTTTGAGGAATCTCCATTTCTTCTGTGTCTTCTATTCTGTGAGCATAAAGATTCTCGAAGTAACTAGTGATAATCTTCTGAATTTCCACTGGGTCTCTGGTGATTTCATCCTTTTCATTCCTTATTGCTTGTATTTGAATTTTTTCTTTACTCTTTTTGATGAGTTTGGCTAGAGGCTTATCAACTTTATTTAGTCTTTCAAAGAACCAACTTTTTGATTTGTGGATTCTTTGAACTGTTTTCTTCATCTCAATTGAATTAATTTCTGCTCTCATCTTTATGATTTCTTCCCATGTTTGTGCTGTGGGTTTGGTTTGCTTTTCTTTTTCTAGATGTCAGAGGTGCAACATTAGGATGTTTATTTGTTCCCGTTCTATTTTCCTAATGTGTGAGTTCATAGCTATGATTTTCCTTCTAAGAACTGCTTTCATCCAATCCCATAAATTCCAGTAAGTTGTGGTTGAATTTTCATTGAATTTTAGATAATGTTGAATTTCTTGTTTAATTTCATCTGTGACCCATTGATTGCTGAGTAGGGTGTTGTTTAGTTTCCATGAATTTAGTGGGTTTTTCTGATTTCTTTTGTCATTTAGTTCCAGTTTCATTACACTATGGTCAGATACTATGCATGGAATAATTTCTGTTTTCTTGCATATACTTAAGCATGACCTCTGGATTAGTATGTGGTCAGTTTTCAAAAATAACCCATGTGCAGCAAAACAAAAAAAAGTGTGAATTCAGCTATAGTTGGGTGGAACACTCTAAATGTCCACCAGGTGCATTTGTTCCAAGCTCTGGTTCAGTTCTGCTACTTCCTTGCTAAATTTTTGTCTGGTTGATCTATATTTTGAGATAAGGGAGTGTAAAGGTCTCCCGTTAAGATTGTGGTCTTGGATATTGGATTTTTCATGTCCATTAATATTTGTCTTACATAGTTGGTTGCTCCTGTGTTTGGTGCATAGATAATATTGAGTGTTACCTTTTCCTCTTGAATTTTTCCCCTAACCAATATATAGTGGCCTTCTTTGTGTGATCTGATAATTCTTGGTTTGAAGTTGAGACTGTCTGAGAACAGAATTGCTACTCCTGCTTTTTTCTGAAGTGCTGGAGCATGTAGTATTGTTTTCCATTCTTTGACTTTGGGCCTATGAATGTCTTTTTGAGTTAAGTGTGTTTCTTGTACACAACATATTGTTGGATTTTGTGTCCTAATCCACTACAGTCTATTTCTCTTAATTGGTGAATTGAGTCCATTTACATTAATGGTTATAATTGAAAGGGTTATGTTTGTCATGATATTTACCTGCTGTTACAATTTCTTTTTTTATTTCAGGCGTTAATTCTGGTCTGAGTTTCTCTATACCTTTCTGCTGTTGTTCCTTTGCTTCTGCCTCTGTTAATTAATTCATTTCAGCTGAGCTAGTATCCTGTTGTGCACTTATTGTTGAACTCGAGGCCTGAGATTGCATTTTTCTCCTTGTTTTTGTCATTTTGTGTAGCACTGACCTCTGACCTTTGGTGTAAAGCTTTGGTGCAGCTATAATAGCATGTGTTGAGATTTGGGTGCCAGTCTATTAAGTTTGAGATTATTCAGTTATGCCTGGCCTGGTTCTAGCTGTTGTGTTCAGTTCCTTTTTTGTTGCAGCTCTTCTGATACAACTGTGATCCTGTGGTTCCCCTCTGTTAGGTCCCTGGTCCAGGGAGCACTGGGGAGTACTGAAGCTCTCCCTCACACTCACCAGGCTGCGCGGGGGTGGATGGAGTCCTGGGAGAGTCATAGAAGTTCTTGCTCCTGTGGCGACCTTGGGGGAAGGGACTCCTGGGAGTTGATAGACAGCCCTGTCTGGAGTGTCTCAGGCAGGTCTCTGGCTAGGATGTATTGGGTCCTGAGGCTCTGGATGGTGCAGAGCACACACAAGAAGAAGCCAAAGGCTCTCCCTCAGGCTCACCACACACTCACCAAACTGGGATGCTGAGAGTTGGGAAAATTCCCACTAGCTCAGCGGGCTTGGGGGCAGGGGTCTGGGGAGTTGTCGAGCGAGTAGGCCCTGTATGTCTTAGGCCGGTCAATCGCTCGGCGGGCTTGGAGGTGGGGTCTCCAGGTAGAGTGGCACATGTGGGGAGAAGCCAAAGGCTCTCCCTCAGACTCACCACACACTCACCAAACTGGGATGCTGAAAGTCAGATATCATATATAAATATAAAGAGAACAATCCAAAAATCTGGCATACATTTTACAGAAATTTATAAAATTATATTAAAATTGATAGGGAAATGCAAAGGACACAGTAATTTATAAAATGCCTGTCATAGAAGAAAAAAGGTGGAATATTTCTCTACATGACTTTAAAAAATGCCATAAAACTGCATTAATTGCAAGTGTGCTACAAGAAAAATAAATAAATCAATAATTGGAGAATACAAAGTCCAGAAATAGATCCATTATTTTATATCATGCATGGAACAATGAAAAAACTTCTAATAATCATTTAACAAATGGGCAAATATTTGTTATGGAGGGAAAACAAATAGAAAATGGAAAAATGAAGAACCTTAATTTTCACCTCATACTATAATAAAAAATGTTTTCATATATGATAGACCTAAAAGTAAAAGCAGAACTTAGAAAGATTCTAGAGGACAATATGGAATAATATTTTCATAGCTAGGGATTGACAGTAATTACTTAGTGATAAAAAGGAAGTCACAATAAAAGGAAGAAATGATAAATTGTCCAAGTAAATTTCTGATCATTGAAAGATAAAAGAAAAATCACATGTTGAAAGTATGCATATCTATTTCTGATAAAGAACTCCTACTTCAAATGTATTTTGAAATTCCCTCAACTATATAACCAAAACTTAAGTTACCCAACAAAAACAAATTAGCCTAAGACTTGAATAGGAACATCATAAAGACATATGAATAGTCCATAAACATATAGGAGATTTCAATTGCAAATTAAAGAAGGGAAATTTTAAAATCATAGGAAAATACCACAACTAAAAGAACTAAGATTTTTAAGATGGGTAATGCTAAATATTAATGAGAGTATCAGCAACCAGAACTCTCATAACCTACTGATAAGAATGTAAAATGTACAGCCTGTCAGTCTATCATGAAAAAATTAGATATACTTCACAGCAAAACAAAAATGAATAAACAACAAAAAAAGTTAGGTGTCAGTGAGATAACTCAGCAGTCTAAAGCACCAGCACAGGCAAGCTTAGGCAAAGCGTAGGAACCTTGGTTCAATACCTGATACCACATGCAGCCCAGCCCCACCTCCAGGGTGGGCCGAGCCAGTCACAAAAAATAAAAGCTACGTGTGGTGACCTATGGGCTATAAATCCCAGCACTTTGGGAGCCTGAAGTGGGAGGAGTAAAAGTTTCAAACTAGTCTGGGCAATTTACCTATTTAGCAAGATGCTGTCTCAAAAAATAAAAAGGAAAAAAATAAGGGCTGACAGTATAGCTCAATGGACTAAGCTCTTACGTAGGTAAGTGCAGGGGCCAGAATTTGATCCCTGGCACCGCATGCTCTACTGGCCCCACCCCCAGGGGTGCTGAGCCATCCATGGAGTCCTGGCATAGTGGCGCATGCCTGTAATCACAGAACTAGGGAAGCAGAAATCAGGAGTATCACTATGAGTATGAGCTCCATACTGAGACCCCCCCTCCCCATACACACACACACACACCAAAAAAAAAAAAACCTTAAAAAATACAAAAATGGGCTCAAGATTAGGGGTAGTTCAATGTGATGAACCTAGATTAAAATCACTAGTACTGTTAAGAAGCCAAAGACTTTTTCACACAGTTACTACAGCATCACACTTCAGTAAAGACGGAAAGATTTGTTTTGTAATATAAGAATGGTAGGTGGAAAATCTAATATTTCCTTATAATGATTTTATAACATGTTAGTGGCAAGAAAGTTAATTTTAAGATAACACTATATGGAAAAATGTAAATATGATACTTCGTTGAATTAAAAATGATCATGAAAGGAAGAAAATACTCCCAAACTATGATGAAATTATGTAATATTTAAATCCCCCTTTCACTTTTCATAAGTTTTACAGAGACAATCATTACTTCTTTAGTCAGAAAAAACTTACAAATTTTTAAATATTGTTTCAAACAATTATATAATGTTAAATAGTGATTAATGTGAAAATTTTACTATATGGATTGGACACATTTTTCTCCTGTATTTTAGGGAAGGGTCTACAGGGTGTTCAGGGTCTCACTACTAGATCAGATTTGTAGTTATTCTCCTGTTTACAGCCTCCAAGAACTGGGATTACAGGTGTGTACACCACGCCCAGTCTCCATCACCATTTCAGTGTGCCCCAGGGGTGGTGCTCGCAGGGCAGGACAGGGACTGAACCCCCAACCCCTGTGCCTGCCTAAGCAAGCACTTTAATCCACTGAGCTATTTGGCCAGCCCTGGACACATTTTAAATTGTCACATGAAAATAGTTTTGCTATTATTATTTCTATGTCAAACAGAAAAATAGGTGAATTCATAAGTTGCTAGGGAAAATAAACATTTCAACCAAAAGTACAGAAATAGAAAATATGATATTTTCTAGATAATGAAGCTTTGCTCTTTAACCACAAAAAAGTTTTATTTTAAATTTTTGCTATAAGCCTAAAAATATTTTATTTTGTACCATATATTACATATTAAATATATTACAATGACAAAACATAAACTCTCCTATCTCTTAATTCATAATCTTGAGTTTATATAGTGGCCACTATCTCGGTTTTCTGATCCATACAATGGATATAATATGACTTCTCTCATAGGATAGTACTGTTATGTGAAAGATAATTACTATTACAACAAAGAATATGTGGAACATTACACATTCAATAATTTGATAAATGACTCAATAGTGAGATAATCAAAATCTTTAAGAGATCTGTAAACTTCTAACCTTTCCCCTCATTAGGCAGTCCTAAGTAACTCAATGCTATCATTAAAGTTCTCTACCTACTCCTGTGTGTTGTTCCAAGTTAGTTAATGTTACTAGTTCAAAAAAATCCCTTTTCTAACTTGTTGTTTCTCATCTGTTGTTTCTCATTTGCTGTTCTTCTTCCTTACAGCAAAGTCTGTTTATCAAAAAAAAAAAAAAAAAAAAAAACTTGTATTGATTGCCTATGTTGTTTCCATAGCATCTCCATAGATTAATATTTATTGCTTATTTGGTTATAAATTTTTCCTATTTAATTTACATCTAGGGTAGAAATATATTCCAGATAGACTAATGAATATCTACTTCCAGATTAATGCTAATACTGATAATAGTAAATTATAAGTATTTTATGATCATAAGCAGAAATTTAATGATTGAATGTGAATTAAAAGTTTTGAAAATTTTCAGTGAAATAAGAAATAGAGCAAATGATTTCCTGTAATTGATATACAAAGTTTTATGAAATAATTAAAGTATTTAAGCAGAGTAATATAGGATATAGCTATCTGTACCATTTTATGCTACACATTTCAAACAATGACAGATTACATATACTATGTTAGTCGCAGAAGATTTTAAGGAGGTGCAAAGGTTTTTTTATCTCATATTTTACCATACATTTTCTATGTGTAGATACAAAAAACTTATCATTGTGTTAAAATTGCTTCTAATACAGCAATATGTGGAACAAGTTTATAACCCTGAATAATAGCCCATACAACCTGGTACTTAGAAGGCTAGATCATCCAGGTTCGTGTAAACACAAAGGAATATTGACTTGTAGATAGTGACAACTGCAAAATATATATTAATCTGTTGTATCTACTCTTGTATTTGTTAGGAAAGTCATGAAATATATACACTGTAATGATAGAAGCACAGTATAGAAAACCGAGGGCCGGGGAGATAGCTCAGTAGAGTAAGTGCTTCCCTGGCAAGCACAAGGGCCTGAGTTCAATTTTTGGTTCCACCAAAAACAACAACAACAACAAAAAAAACAGAAAACCACATGAAACAAACTAAAAAAAAATCTTCTAGGTTTGTTCACATATACAAATTGTAGAATATAGTGAGCCAGGGAGATGGCTCAGGGGAATGAGAAAGAAAGAAAGAAAGAAAGAAAGAAAGAAAGAAAGAAAGAAAGAAAGAAAGAAAGAAAGAAAGAAAGAAAGAAAGAAAGAA
>PVKA01020190.1:18135-40882 GCA_004027165.1 Ctenomys sociabilis | reverse complement strand
GGTGGTGCTCGGCCCTGGGCTCTGGGCTTCTACATTCTTATCCCCAAGATGGAGAGAAAGTCTTCACAGATGTCTGTGGCCATCCAGTGACATAGCAAATGAGATTAGTATGTGGAGGGCTCAGAACCGTGAGGCAAGAAATTCATCACATCGGGGCATTAGCCAGTTTAAATCCTCCAGTGGCAGGGGGCTGGGGAGAGGGGTCAGTAGAATAAATGCTTGCCTGGCAAGTGCAAGGGGCTGAGTTCAATTCCTGGTTCTGTCAAAAAAAAAAAAAGAATATGAGGGACAGATATATATAATACGGACCAAGAGATGGCTCATATTATCATATTCTTTCCTTTTTCTTTCTTTCTTTTTTTTTTATTGCAAAACTGGGGTTGAACTCAGGCCCTTGCACTTGCCAGGGAAGCACTTATTCCACTGAGCCATCTCCCCGGCACAACTGTTTATTGAAAGACACAAAAACACTATACAAATACACAGACACATAAACAAGCATCCTTGTAAGTCAGGAGTGTACTCAAATAAATCTTCAGCAAAATAAATAATAGTGACTATTTTTAGAAAGTTATAATCATAAGTAGACTAGTCAAATTTTGTTATTTGTCAATTATTAGGGATATATTTTTAGAAAAATTTGGAAGGAATCTTTTATTTATAATTAATATGTGTATTTTGTATTTTTATATTTTTTGTCTATATATATATATATATATTTTTTTTTTTAATCCAAAATGTGTTTATTGGGATGGCTTCCCACTCATCTTGACTGAGGGTACTGTTAGTGCTGCTTCCTCCTGAGGGAACATCCTTCCGTGAGCCCGGCTTTCCCTCCTGTAGGCTGGCACAGGACAGTGGAGCAGCAACACATAGAACTACTGTCTGTGCGTGGCTAAAGACCGTGGTGATTTTATAGCATCCTGGGCACTTCATGTCCATGAAGCAGGAATTAAGGCTCTGTCTGCACCAGGTGCTTCTTCTTGTGCTTCTTCTTCTCCTCCTCCGGAGAGGGATGAAGATCTTTTGCGAGAGGCATGTTCTCCTGGGGAGATTGTCACCACCGGAAAGCTTTTATTTTTATTATTTTTACATATTTTATCATCTATTTAGACCTTAAATTTTTATTTAGTCAGTTTCTTGAAGAGGCCCTGGGCTGGATCTAGCCGCATCACTGTTACCTTTCTTTCAAAATATGGCTTTATTGTACAGCCTGACAGTATACTCTACCAAAAGAGGTCATTTAGCATTTTTTGGAAAAAAATAAGCATACCCTTTGCCCCAGGTTAGTAGTGGACTGAGTCCCTTCCATTGTCTAGTAGGAGCCTTCCAAAGGACCCTTCTCAGCATTTTTTTTAACCTGGTTTGTCTTTCTGTTGTATTTTTATCTTTTGTAAAAATTTTTTAAAAATAGTATATATTGACAAGTGAAGCTGGAGAGATTGACTCCCATTTTGTTTTAATAGAATTTTGTTCGTATGGTGAGAAACCTGCATTTTATATTTTGGAAGAGAAAGTCATACATTTTTTAATTTAACCTAGTATGACCTACTAAAGCAAATTAATTTATCTGAAGGATAGTGATAGGCAATAACAAAAGAGAAACTAGCCCAAAATCTAGGTAGTGTCATTAATATTACCAAATAAAGTCTGAAAAATTATGAAAGATTGATCTGAACAGTTTGGGGCATATTAAATCTTTGTCATACAAATTGACCCAAATTGAAGAAGTTATCATAGCTTGTGTCCCTTTGGAGGCCACCATTAGGCCTTTTATTATTCAAATGGATGTCAAAACCAAGCAACTATTGAAACCCATGGCTTTTAAACATTATTTTAAACCTTTGTATTTGGTTGTAAAATATCAAAGCCCTATTTTTAATGTCATTTTTAAATTTAGAACTGTAAAACAAGCAATCAAACATTTTAGGAATTAAAAGAATTTTAAGTAATGTTTAATCACTTTAAGGGGAAAATGTAAACCTTTTTCCTCAATGTCAATTGTATTAGAGAGAGAGAACCATTTTATTTTGTTAACTTTTATTCCTGATAATGATCCTTTACCTTTGTAGCTGCCCTGGGGGGTTTTCTTTTTCTTTCTTTCTTTTTTTTTTTTTGCAGAACCGGGGACTGAACTCAGGCCCTTGTGCTTGCCTGGCAAGGCAAGCGCTTATTCCATTGAGCCATCTCCCCGGCCCCCACATCTATGTTTTGTGTTTTTTTTTTTTTTTTGCAGAACTGGGGATTGTACTCAGATCCTTGTGCTTACTAGGTAAGCACTTATTCTACTGAGTTATCTTCCCAGCCCCACATCTATGGTTTTTAAGACTCTATCTGTCCCATTTTTAACTCAATCTAACTTTGTTTTTTTGGCTTTTTGTACATTTAACAATTTTTTGACCTTGGAGAGTATAAGGAATTTTTGTGATAAGGGAAATACGAAAAGTTCTGTTGTAATATGTATCTTTTTCCCAGGGTGGGAGGGCTGGGGAAAGGGATATGGAGTTCTTACTTGACTTGAAAGTGCACCTAAGGGTGCTTTGTGTAATATATTGTAGACTACAGCATCTTACATTTTTTGAGCTCAGTTTCAATAAATCATAATTTTTCACCCACAAATAAAAATATGTATCTTTTACTGTGAGTTTAACATACTGGGAATCAGTGACAAGGTTTAAAGAAACAGAACAGTCCTGTATTAATATAATAATGGCAGCTAATTCTGCCTTTTGAGTGGAACAAAAAGGAGTTTGTTTTTTTAGTTTTTCTTTTTCTTTTTTTTTCTTTTTGTACACAGAGTCTCACTATGCAGCCCACATTCATAGTGATCCTCTACAGGCTCGCACCACCACGCCCAGACTCCATTGCCAGCTCAGCGCACCCGAAGGCGGGGCCAGCGCGGCAAAGGAGTTTGTTTTTTTAATATATTTGGTTGTTGCAGGGTCCCACTATGCAGCTCAGACTTGTGGTGATCCTCCTGCATTTAGCCTATCCAGAGCTGGGATTACAGGCGTGTGTCACCATGCCCAGATTCTGGCTCACTCAGCCCGCCCTGGGACAGGGGCTGGCGTTGCATGTGGTGCCAAAGACTGAACAGTGGTACCTGAGCTTACTTAAACTTGTCTAAGAAGGCACTTCAGTCTTCTGAGCTATCTCTCCAGCCCCAAGGAGTTTGTTTTTACCTTTACATTTTTTTTTTTTTTTTGACAATCCTTTCTCGTATGATTCAATACCATAATTGAAACAAATTGTATGGCATAAAACTTCTGAATCATAAGGAATTAATCTATGTTCATTTGTTAATGTTTGTATTAATCACATAGATTGATTTAGGTAGATGCTGTTGAGAGCAACAGGAAAAACTAAGCCTCTGGGAACCTCTGTTTTTTTCCTTGCAGTAAAGTCTGAGTCACTGTTCCTTATCCTCATATGGAGATGCAGAGGGATTAGTTGGGTGGGCAGGGGAGGCAGAGGTTGAATTTTATTTTATTATTTTATTTTATTTTATTCTTTTGTGGAACTGGGGATTGAACTCAGGCCCTTGCACTTGCCAGGGAAGCGCTTATTCTACTGAGCCATCTCCCAGTCCCACTCCATCAATTTGGATATCCTTTACAGGACTTGCCTCCTGGGTCTGAGGAACAGGGGAAAGCTCAAGGAAAGCGAATTTCCAAGTAGTTTTCTCTCTGCTGGGGAAGCAATTCCTTGATGTCAGACTGCAGGGATTCCAAAGCCAAGGAAATCAAATTATACAGGGACCACACACTAGCTTCTCCTAGTTGACTAGTTCTGCCTAGAGCTCTTATAACTTGTTTTCAAACTATTCAGTTTAAAGCAGCCTGTCCCTTAGGCTGCAACCAATAACATTGTCTCTTTATAAGAGAATATAATTTCTTGAAACTTCGATTTTACTTTCATGTTCACTTCTTTGAATAATGTCCAAATAAGACAGACATATTTATTTATTTATTTTTATGTATTTAGTATAAGGTCTACAGGGTCTCACTACACATACCCGACTCCTAGTGATTCTCCTGTTTTTAGCCTCTCAGGGGCTGGGATTACTGTCTCAGCAAGCCCCAGGGGTGGAACGGCAGGGTACACCAGGGATCAAAGGAAGTATTTATTTTTATTGGAAGGGAGTTTTCCATTACTCTGCACTTTCCCGATGGTCTTGCTTACTCTGAGTTACTTTTCCCACATGGTCCAGTGACCTTTAAACTCACCATTGGCCCAAAAAAAAAAAAGGAAAAATCATCTTTATTTTTATTTATTTTGGGGCAAAACCAGGGATTGAACTCAGGCCTTTATGCTTGCCAGGGAAGTGCTCATTCCACTCAGCCATCACCCCATCGTCTTTATTTTTAAAGCAAAGGAAGCAAAATCACATATTCTAAATTTTAAAAAAATCTCTCTCTCTCTTTTTTTTTAATCAAAGGAAGAGAGCCAGGCACATAGCTCTACTGAGGCAGAGCACAGTGACTGGGTTGAATCCCAGGCATGCTGTGTCGGCCTCTCTCTCGGGGCACGCTGAGAAGTGATCGAGACTGGTGGTTGTGCACGCCTGTCATTCCAGGGCTTG
This sequence comes from Ctenomys sociabilis, assembly GCA_004027165.1. NCBI lineage: Eukaryota > Metazoa > Chordata > Mammalia > Rodentia > Ctenomyidae > Ctenomys > Ctenomys sociabilis. Next base: position 36,300 of record PVKA01020190.1, on the reverse strand, counting down.
AGAGGCTAAACACAGGAGAATCACTATGAGTCTGATCTAAATAGTGAGACTCTAGACCCTATAGACCCTGTACCAAATACATTAAAAAAAAAATCAAAGGAAGCAAAATTACATATTCTAAATTTTTAAAAAGGGGGAAAAAACCCCATTGGTCATCTTTTGTGGCCCCATGTTGTATGTTATCAGTCAGAGCCGAGAGAAATGACAGGAAGACTGGATTAATATAGCTTCAGAGGTCAATGAGTTCAGACTCTGTGTAAGCCTGGGATGTCGTCTCATTTATGGAGGGCTACAAACAGGCTAAGGAATGTGCATGACTAATTTGGTGTAAGCAAGCTGCCCTTTACATCTCCTTCTGGCATTCACCAAACTGTAAGTTTCTTTTTTCTTTTTTTGTGGGACCAGGGATTGAACTCAGTACCTTGAGCTTGCCAGGCAAGTGAATATTCTACAGAGTATCTCCTCTGGTCCCACCAAACTGTAAATTTACATATCACTAGTTGGTAACTTCCCAGGTAAAGGAAGAAAGAACAGACAGGGCGTTACCTCCAGGAATCTGGTACCTTGTCTCCAGCTTGCTGGAATTACAAGGGGCTAGTTTCCTTAGGCTCTGTTCTTTGTTTCTTGCTCCCTCAGGATAGTAAGTTTGTGACTCATATCACTACAAACTTGGAGAGACTGTGTCTCAAAATTAAAAAAATAAATAAATAAAAGGGCTGAGAATATAGCTCAGAACTCCTCAGTTCAGATCTCATTCAAATAAACAGACAAAAAGGAACTGAATCAGACATAGATTGACTTCCAGTCCCTTCAACCACTCTGATAGCTGTCACCATAATCCACCAGTGCACCCCAGACCTGAGATCAGCTAAGCACCTGTTCTGTCAGAAGAATCTGGAGAGACGATTTTCCCCCTTGCTCCTCTCTGTCAAAACTCAGAATTCCACTCGTGATTTCCCTCCAAACTACTTTCCATGACTCCAGAACTCGGCCCATCAGGACAGCTGTTGCGTGGGTTGACTATGCACCCAGAAAATCTCCTGAGGGGTGACCTCTGTCTCCCTGTTAACCTTGGCCACAGGCAAAGGTCTCTTCGGGTTCGTTGGCTATAACATGAGGGTGAGAATACCTAGAGTCATTAAAATCATGAGGTACACGAATGCCCACATGTGGCAGGCACTGTGCTGGGCATTTCCTGAGACTCCTTTTACACAGGTCACGCTGACAGAATCTATTCACAGTAAGTCCCTGACTTATAAACATCTGAGTTGCAAACTTTCACAGATATGAATGCATCTCATGTTATGAACATTCACAGATGTGAACAAATCACAGAAATAATAGCTCACATGTCTGCTGGATGTTGTCACCTTTGACAGCTATGCACTTATTGCATAGGTGGGGCTCAGTCCTCAATCCAAGTCCAGGATGTCTAGAAGCAGAAGGAAAACTTGTGGTGACATTGGCGGGGGACTACTAGGAGTGTAAAGCAGTGACCTTGGAAACAAAAGTGAACATAAGTGAGAGTTTAGAAACTAGATGAAAAGCAGTAGACATCACTAGTTTTTATTGCAGGAATCGTTTGGCCCTTGTCATAATTCTAAAGAGCAAGGACAAGATCATGGGACACAACAAGTCTGCTGTGATAATGAAGTCAACAGCAATATCCCAAAGCATGGAGTAGTGGGAGAGGAGGTAGAGACACTTCTCAGTCTCAGCGTGTGGATGCAGGGTCAACATCGGTGTTGGCTCTCAGTCAGCTTAAGATTATCACCGTGGATAGGTTTGGAAAATCCTTTGTCCACAGTTTGTTCACAGGGTTTATGGACTCAGGAAGATGGGCCAGGAGTCCAAAGAGATCTTGGGCAGCTTGTGACCCTTAGCAAGAAGTTAGAGATCCACCTGCTGGGGGATGATTTCACTGAGCTCCTTGCTGTGCACCACGAGGTGCTTACTAATGAGGCCCCGTGGAGAAGTGAAGAGTGCCACGAGGAAGACAGAACTGAAGAACCAGAGAGATTCACAACACAGGGAATGGCTAGGGGGTCTTCTTTACTTGAAAAGGCACTGTTAAATTTTTTGGAGACAGGATCCCAACATAGAGCAGTACACAGAGGTTGCAGAAGCTGTTCTGAATGCCATCCAGTGCTACAGCATCATCTATGGTGAGAAAACAAGAGCTACTACTCAGATGTCACTGGATCATGTTTTCAAGAGGGAAAACAGAATTGAATCCATCAAAAAACCTGTGTTAAGGGCTGAGGAGATAGCTCGGCAGTCTAAGCACCTGCCCGGCAAGTGCAAGGACCTGGGTTCGATCTCCAGTACCGCATGCCATGCTGGCCCCAGAACGCTGATGGCCACTGAAACTACTTGTGAGGGTATATGCCAGTAATCCCAGCACTGGGGAGGCTGAGACAGAAGGATCATTGTGAGTCTGAGCTATGTAGCGAGATCCTGTACCAAATAAATAAAAGATTAAGAAAAATCCTGTGTCATCGGCATCAGATGTGAAATTCCATCCTGCCCTCCATCTCATCCTAGCCTGGTGAGCCGTCAGCTCCTCCATGCCACACCTGCCCTTCCTTGCCCCAGGCAACACCTCTCTCCTTGTCAGTTCCCTCTACACAATCTCCTTCCTCAATCTGTTGTACTGTACTATAGTGTACATCCATGGTAAGGTAAAATAATTTATTTACAGTACCTTTGTGTGTTTGGTTTCTTACACTTTACATTGTATATCTGTGTCCAAGGTGTGTAACTCACTTTGTCAGATTACAAATGAATCCAAGTTACCAACAGTCATTTCCCTGGGACAGAATTAGTTTGTAAGTCAGGGACTTACTGTACCTCACTTAACATTTGAGGCCTTGTGAAGCCTGGAGGGCAGGTAAAGCACACCGGGAGTGCATGTGGGTGTTAAGTGTAGAATTTGGATAAACCCACTCCTTAGACCCAGCATTTTCCCAGCTGTCTTGCTTTCTCTGTTCCTTCAAGTCAGGGGCAAGATAAGTAGGCTGAAATTATCTAGAGTCAAATCTAAATGGCAATTGGGAGGTTTGTCTCGCATAGCTCACTTGGCGGTGGAGCAAGTATATGATTGTGTTTGAGAGTGAAGCAGAAACAAGTGATTTTCTACACCCCTGTTCTGCACAAATCCTTGCCTCCTTGGTGGTGTTTCCGTTAGCAGCCACAGGGATGATGGGAGAAGCAGCAATCACAAAGCAGTTAAAACAAATAATGGAGAAGAAGAAGAAGGAGGAGAAGGAGAGGAAGGAGAGGAAGAAGAAGAAGAAGAGGAAGAGGAGGAGGATGAAGAGAAGGAGGAAGAGGGAGATAATAACTTTAATTAGGGAACTGTACTTGAAATACCTTAACCTGAGGAGGTTAGGAAACCAATTTTTCTTTATTTTTTTTAAATGTATATTTTGTTTGAGCCATGACTGTTAGATTAAGGAAAAATTTTTTTAAGTGTGCACCAGCCTAGTTTGATTGCCCTCTGTTTTCTCAACTTTTGGGAACCCACAGGGCCATGGTTCTCAATTGAGACCACATATTTGCTTCACTTAGGACAATTAAAGGCTTGGGCACAGCCACTTTCTAGCAGCTCTTCTGTTGAGCCAGGCATCAGTATTTATTAAAAGCTCTCTAAGCTGGATGCAGTGGTAAGTGCTGGTCATCCAAGCTACTTGAAGATGAGGCCAGAAAAATCTCAAAGTCAAGGCCAGCCTGGACAATGTAGGAAAAACCATTTCCTAGCCCCTCCCTGCCACCTAAAGAAAGCCCTCTTGCCTGAATACAGCATGTAGGCAGAGTCAAACTTGGTTCATACATCCTCATACTTTTTCAAATCCTTACAAGAAACAACTTCTTTTTTCTCTTCTTTCATTCTTTTTTTGAGGGGATTGAACTCAGACCCTTGCACTTGCCAGGGAAGCACTTATTCTACTGAGCCATCTCCCTGGCAAGAAACAACTTGTGTATTAAAAATGCTCTTAAAAACCCAAATCTATTTTGTAATTTCCTGAGATAAATATTTGAAAAAAGCCCTGAAAATCTATACCTTTCATTCCTTTTTTTTTTTTTTCTTCTGTTTTAGTTAGGTGTTTACTGTCCTGAATCTCCACCACGTGGTGCCTGCACATTCCCTTGTCAGTGTATATTGCTGTCTTAATTAGTTTTTACTTGTTGCTGGGACAAAATACTTGACACCCAAATTTAAGGAAGGAAAAGTTTATTTAGTTCACAGTCTGTGGAGGTTTCAGTCCATACTCCACTAGCTCCAGGCAGAGTGGCCCATGACAGAGGGCAGCAGTTCATGGAAGCAGAAAACTCAAAGAGCAAAGGGAAAGAGAGCAGCTGCAGATTCTAGCCAGCCTCTCTCAGCTGCTTATATTATAAACAAGCTACCTTGGGGCAGGAATGTAGAGCTCACACAATATCCATCCCCTCCTCTTGCGCAGGATGAGGATGCTTACGAACTAAGAATCCTGGCTTGCCGGGCATGGTGGTGCATGCCTGTAATCCCAGCATTTGGGAGGCTGAGGTAGGAGGATTGTTGTGAGTTCGAGACCAGCCTGAGCTACAAAGTGAGTTTAAGGCCAGCTTAAACTGCATAGTGAGACCCTGTCTCAAAAGGAAAAAAAAAAAAAATCCTGGCTCTCTGCTGAGTCACTTAATGAAACTTCTAAACTTCTCAGGTTGACACAATGTATCAACCATTATAGTTGTCTATAGTGTATTCTTTTATTGGATATTTAAAGCATGCACTAGATTGCTAAAGTTGTTTTAATATAATTGATTATTGATATCATATTAGGAGGATGCGTGAAATCTATCACATTTATAAGACATGATTTCTTTTTGGTTAGTTTGTTTTCTACCTTTCTAGGCTATGCATCAAAAATTAGACATGGGGAGGAGGGCTGAGGAGATGGCTCAGTGGAATAAGCACTTCCCTGGCAAGCACAAGGGTCTGAGTTCAATCCCTGGCTCTGCAAAAAAAAAAAAAAAAGATGGGAACTTTGTACTAGTACATGAAACCAAGATTATAGCTGGGAAAAAAATACCAGTTCATGTAGGAAAATGTCAAAATCATTTTAACAGCACAATTTCCAAATATAATATAGAACCTCATGAACAGTCACATCATCAATTTACATGTAACAAGTGGAATTGCGGAAAAAAGCAAAGGAGAATGCTTTTTTATTTTATTATTTGTTTTGCGGTACCGGGAATTGAACTCAGGACCTTGTGCTTGGCAGGCAAGTGCTTATTCTACTGAGTTATCTCCCCAGCCTGCTTTATTTTTAATCTGCTACTTTTGGGTATAAACAAAGATTTCATTTAGCATCACTATATTCATCTTTTAATTTTTCTCTTGTGGTACTGGGGATTGAACTCAGGGACCTTGTGCTTGCCAGGCAGGTACCTATGCAGCTGAGCTATGTCCCTGGCCCCTGTGCTCAGCTTTGAGAAGAACAAAAATTTATACCTCTGTACTGTGGCTGAATTTAAATATCCTATTTTGATACTTATGTTGAAAGTCATATAACTTCTTTTAATAATTTGGTAAAAATGATCATATGCTCAGGCATTTGGATATATTTTTCGCCATGACAGCATTTATAAAATAGGTCTTTTGGGATGGCTCAGTGGAATAAGTGCTTCCCTGGAAAGTGCAGGGGCCCAAGTTTGATCCCTGGTTCCGCCAAAAATAAAAAAATAAACTAAAATAGGTCTTTCACAGTATACTGAGGCTTCTGTTTGAAACTCTTGGCTTTCTTTATCTCTGCAGCACAGTTTTGCTTTCATGATGGGTAACAACTGCAGTGAAGGTGAGCAGGTTGGGGAAGCAGGTTTGGGCATCATTTTCTCATATGACATTTGATCTTAACTCTAAAACATGCTTTAGCACTCCTGGTTGGCTTTTTTTCTCTCGAGACAGGGTCTCACTATGCAGTTCAGGCTGGCCTTGAACTCACTTTGTAGCAGGCTGACCTCAAACTTGCAGTGATCCTTTTGCCTCAGCCTTCAGAGTGCTGGCTATTAGTTGGATTTTTTTTTTTTTTTTTTTTTTTGTATTTTAGGGAAGGGTCTACAGGGTGTTCAGAGGCTCACTACTAGATTGGACTCATAGTAATCCACCTGTTTACAGCCTCCCAAGAGCTGGGATTACAGGCACAAACCACCATACCCAGTCTCAATTGCTATCTCAACGTGCCCCGGGGATAGCATGGCTGGCCTGGGGATTGAACCTAGTTGGCATTTTTGATGCAGGTAGTGTTAAGTGATTTTTTTAAGTGTGTGGCTTAAAACAAAGGGATGAAGAATTTCTGTTTTCTGGCCCTTTAAGAAGTGTGTATTAGGTAGTTACAGTGAGTAACAGAGAAGGGTAGGGAGCTAAGGACAGAAGGGTGTGAGGTACCTGAGATATTTCCCTTTTATTTATTTATTGGTGGAACCAGGGATTGAACTCAGGTCCTTGCGCTTGCCAGGGAAGTGCTTATTCTACTGAGCCATCTCCCCAGCCTAATAATTCCCTTTTATATCAGTGTATAATATTAAAATGGTGTCAGGGGTATAGCTCAGTGGGATAAATCATTTTAATAAAAATTTTTAAAAAATAGGCTAGAAATGGGATGGTGTGGTCCTCTCTCTACAGGTACTTTACAATACTTGCTATGACTACAGCAACAACACACAGTACAGACAGTCTGACAGCCTGTTTCTATCAGCAGACAACTGTGAACTTTGGAGTCTTTCTCAGTTGCCCATTTGTATCCTGGCATCAATCCCATTTTCAAGGCTGTGTAGAGACAAAGTTTCTTTACATGACTTGTCTTCAAATATAATCTGAAGCTTCTTCCCCCTCCCCTCCTCCCCCTCCTTCCCTCCCTCCCTCCTCTTCCTTCTCCCTCTCTCTCTCTCTTTCTCTCTCTCTCTCTTTTGCATCAGGGATGGAACTCAGGACCTTGCACTTTCCATGCAGGCACTTATGCCACTGAGCTAACTCCCCCAGCCCCCATGACTGACTTTCATATTGCTAAACTATCACTGTTTTCCTGTATCTCTTTCATCATTAGTGAACTCACGTTTCTGTGTCCTGAAGATATGCTAAACTTTGCCTGTAACCTTGTTCTCCAACTACTAGTTTCTGCATAGCTTTTTTAGTTCCCACCTCTGTATCTACACCTAGTTTGATTTACTGATTTGGACTTCACTTTTTAGAAGGCACTGCCAGATGACCAAATTGTGGGATATACAATGTAGAGCTGCCAGTAGTTGGATCCTATAAATACTATATTTAACACTTTATTTTTTAGTTTTTTTGTGATACCAGGGGTCAAACTTGGGACCTTGCACTTGCCAGGCAGGTACATATGCTGTTAAGCTATCTCCCTGGCCCTGTATTTAACACTTTAAAACTTCTTAAATTTAACTTAATATTCTGAGAAGTAGATTCAGAAGGATAAGAAAAATACCTAAACTCTCCCATCTACTGAACTACTTACTAATTAGACCTGGAGTTTAAATTATATGTGTATTATGCCACTGAGCTTTACCAAGAGTTTTTTTTTTTTTTTTTTTTTTTTTTTTTTTTTTTTTTTTTTTTTTTTTTGTCTTTTTGAGACAAGGTCTCACTATGCAGTTCAGGCTGGCCTTAAGCTCACTTTGTAGCTCAGGCTGGTCTCGAACTCATAACAATCCTCCTGCCTCAGCCTCCCAAGTGCTGGGATTACAGGCCTGCGCCACCACACCCGGCAAGAGGGTTGTTTTGGAGATATCAATTTAATCAGTCTAAGTTGGAAAAAGGTGCCAAATGTAATCTGTGTATAGTGTTTAACCTAAAGACATCCTTTTCTTTCTTTCTTCTTCTTCTTCTTTTTTTTTTTTTTTTTTTTTTTGTGGTACTGGGGATTTAACTCAGGACCTTGTGCTTGCCAGCAAGCACTTTTTCTACTGAGCCATTTCCCCGGACCCATAAAGACATCCTAAATCTACTGTCCTATTCCATTTTCCCCTTTTGTATTTACTGAAAGAACAAACAGCATTAGATGTCTAAAGGAATTAGTAAAAAGAAGACTATAAGCCCATTGAAATGGATTTTTTTTTTTTTCAGATACAGGGATTGAACTCAAGACCCTTGCGCTTGCCAGAGAAGCACTTATTCCATTGAGCCATCTCCCTGGCCCCTGAAATGGATTTTAAAAAGTATCAGAATAATCAACTTCATGGGTTGACTGCGTAGATGCAGATATATTATAGAAAATGTCTTTAAAATTCCACTTACATAAACCTATATCAAACAATGTATAACCATTATAAGACCATGATAGTGAAGTAATGGAAAGCTCAAATTTAGGGAAGGATCTACAGGGTGTTCAGGGTCTCACTACTAGATCAGACTCATAGTGATCCACCTGTTTACAGCCTCCTAAGAACTGGGTTTACAGGACTGTACCACCATACCACACCCAGTCTCAATTGCCATCTCAGCATGCCCCAGGGACAGGGCCAACATGACAGGCCCAGGGATTGAACCCCCTGTCCCTGTGCCTGCTTGCAGGCGCTTTAATCTGCTGAGCTCTTTGGTTGACCCTAACATTTTGAATGCTAAAACATGACTTCTTCAATTTAACCTTGGAGTGGTGTGGTGGGAGAGAATATAATAGACATTGTTGGGTTGCTTAGGCAGTATTTCTTGCAATTGTCTAGCCCTGTGTATTATTCTAAAAAAGAAAGCTTAAAATTTCATTTTATTGCCTGCTAGATAAGCTATTCTTGGGTAGAGAAGAATTCCCATAGTCTGTATTGAAGAAGTTCTTGTAATTGATTTGTGACTTTTAAGTCCATCTAATAAATTATGTTATAAAAGAAAAAAGAACCATGCCCCTCAAAGTGTCTCCCTGTATTCTTTGCCACCGTTGGAAGCACCTGGGATCTTGTTGAACCACATACTACAGGGCCTCATCCCAGCGCACTAAGAAACTTGGGTGGGACCAGTCACCCAAGTTCACCAACTCCAGGCGCTTCTGACTCAGGGTGAGGAACTCACGGAAGTGCTAAGTTTTGAATCTGAAGCAATCAAATAAGACATTGTGACTGTCTATATTTTATACCCTGAAAGAGGACAGAGTTAAAACAGCTTCGTATCAAGTTCCAGTCCTCTTCTTGCTGACTGCACCTTGGGCAGCCATGACCCCTCCTCTCCTCTGCACCAGTCTTCTGCCTTTCTTTGCTATGACTGCTGTAACAAAGCAACCCATGCCAGGTTGTTGAAGCAACAGACATTGTCTTCCAGTTCTGAGGCCAGAGTTAGAAGGTGAGGTGTCAGTAGGGCTGTGTTTCCTTTCAGAGTTTCTGATGTCTCTCCCAGCATCTAGCTAGCAGAACTCAGGCCTTTCTGGGTACCAGATCTCATTGGATTCACCTGTGTGCACATGTATGTCTATTTTTTCCCAGACATATTGGATCGGGGACTCCCTGCACTAGCAGGATCTCATCTTAACTAATAACATCCACAACAGCCTTATTTCCATGAAGAGCAATCTGAGATCCTGGGGACTTTATAGCTGATTTGGGGATTATACCCAACTCAAGTCATAACACCTCTCAATGAAATCTGAGCGCCAAGGCCTAGTTTACTGGAGAGGAGGTTTATCTTGTGATCTTCCTGGCCCAGGACTCCTTCACCCAATAGCTGGGTACAGGCCAGTACCACTGTACCTAGCTAAGGTCTATGTCTCAAGAGGCCTCACAGCTTGTTTTTTTGGAACCAGGGATCGGACTCAGGCCCTTGCACTTGCCAGGGAAGCACATCCCACTGAGCCATCTCCCCGGCCCTCTCAGCTTGTGTTCACTCTCTGGAAATATAACCGCACTGCTGGGGAAAAGCTCCAAGGATGAAGGACTGGGAAGAGAGGATGGCCTTGTCTTTCCCCACTTACTCCAGAGAGAGGATAAACCAGCCCTGACAAGCCCTGTTCAGATGAAGAAGCAGGAGTACATGGTGATTGTTTCAAGCCACTAGTTTGTTATATAGCACAAAATGACAACAGTAGCAAGCTTGGGCCTTCATAATAAATGCCCTTGGTTCCTTTTGCTGGAAACCCTTCTGTCAGCCCTGTGCCTGCCTGTCACTCAGATAAAACATTTGGGTCTCACTGCAGGTTGAGTGGCTGGGAATGAGGACAAAGTTATGCTTGTATATAATGAATGGTACCCTCTGACCTATCTAAAAGCTTCTGAGAGTATGGAGAAGCTGGAGCACAACCAGGGGAGGGCCAGAGGGCACTGAGGGATGCTTTGTGCAGGTGGCTGGCAGCCAGAGCTCAGACCATAGAGCTGATTGTGTGGGCTCCTGGACACTGGAACCTCCAGGGGTAAGAGGAGAGACATAAGCAGTGAGAGGCCCTTGCTAAGGAAAAATTGGAATAATTAATCACTGAGAATGAGTGTGTTCAAAAGAGCTCAACTTTGGAAAATACAGAATGCAGAGAAGCACAAAGAAGTGACTACTTAGAAGAGGAACACAGGACAATTATATGGAGAACAGTGATGAAAAAGAAAGTGCTTAAGTACATAGAGCTCCCTCCTCCTCTTGGGGTCACCATCAGAGCCATGGTGATAGCTGCCAGCCACCCTGGCCCTGCTGTGCCCCAGGCACTGTGCAGTTCCTCCAACAGCCTTGCAGCAGGTCCCATCCTCATCTCCATTTATGTGTACCTAGGGGTTGTGGCTGTCAGTCGGGAGCTAGCCTGCTGTGCTGTCAGCAAAGTAGACATGCACAATGTCCCTCGAGCCAGTGCAGAGCTTGCAAGTTGTCAAGCAGACATGATGTGTTCTAGAGTAAAGTTTACTCCAGTGTCCAGGCAGTGGTGTGGGGACTGTTCCCAGAGGGACATGTTCCAAGATGACCAAGCGGGCCATGATTTGCGGCCTCCTCCCCTTCAGTTGTTGCTGTACGAGATCCTTCACAGGATTTGCACGCTGCCTTTGTGCCGACCTGGGAGCAGCCCCTCCCAGAAGCCACAGCCACAGCTAAGGAGCCACCCAGACGGCAGGGAGCTGCCCAGACTTGATGGGAAAATTCAGACTGCAGGAGGTCAGTGAGAAGGGATGGGCAGGGGACACGCCTGCGGCCCAGACACCTTCAGGCTTGTTTCTTCCTAGTTGCCTGGCTTCTGTATCCCACTCTGCAAAGATTGCACAGTTTCTAACTGGTGTCTGGCCTGGTGAGGGTAGATGGCTGCTTGACCAGGTCTCCATGCCTCCAGTGAGGAGGGTGCATCTCTGCTCCCGCAGCAGCTACACTGCACTGCACAGGGCCAGTGAGGAGGGAGATGATGGCATCTTGCACTCCCTGCCACCTCCCTCCCTCCCCCACCATGTCCATCAGAGCTCTGGTTCATGGTCTAGCCACACTAATAGCCATCAGTCATCAGGGGCACCCAGGAAGGACAGTCTCAGCTTGAGGAAGAGACCCAGAGCTTTGTCACCAACCTTGTTTCTAACTTTGTTCCTTCCTTTCCTGAGCTATAGGAATGAGCCAAACTTGTTGGGCAGCAAGGTGCCAGGGGCAAGGGGAATCACCTTGGCAGACTACCATCCTTTGCCTTCAACTGCCAGGCATTTGGGTCTGTTCTGTGAATCAGCATCCAGCTCCTAACTTCCTACCTAGCTGGGTTCCCAGTGTGCACTGGGGGGCTAGCGCCTTCTGGGTTTCAGTGGGATCTCCCTGAAAGTTCACAGGCCCTTCTCCTCAGCCTGAACCTTGCGTGTGGCTCAGGAGATGCCTATTCCAGAAGTCACCCGTTTCTCATCCTCAGCCTCACACTGTCAGCCCCAGCATGAGGGTGCTGGCTGCAGCTCTGAGGCAGCTTGCTGGCCCCTCTGCCCCGCTCCTTCCCGGGTCACACACCAGCTACAGCATACAGGTGTCACCACAACTGTCATCAGCCCCGCATCTGGACTTCAGAGTTGTCACAACATGTCATGATTGGTTTACATGGCTTCCTCTTCCTAGCTCTTTCCCTTGTAGGCTTAGGCTCAGACTCTAGGTGCTGGGAGCCCTGGGAGCAGCCTGGGACCCAAGGGCTGGATTAGGGCCCAGGAAGGGGTGGGCAGTGCAGCTGCTTGCTGGACCCACACCCTGCTTGGGAGGCTTCCTCTCCTCAGCTGCTTCCTGCCTTCTCTGTGAGGACAGGGAAGGTTGTGAAGACTCTTGTGTGACTGAGTAAAAGATGAATTCTCCCTGAAGTAGAAAGCAGGCCATGATTCCTGGGCCACTTGCGATGTATCTGTTCAGGGACCCATCAGCCCGTGTTGTGCTGTAGTTGGCACTGAGCCCTGAGTCACAGTCCCTCCTGGTTCTTTCTCATCTGCTCTGCTGGCAGACTCTATACCTACCTTTTCCAAGGGGTCACTTCTTCCTGCATGACTCTCCATGGGACTCATCTTCACCCTTGTCTAACTACCAGATACACCAGTGACTAAGTCCTGACTTTTTTGCTTGCAGTGTGGTCTTATCTTCATGTATCTGAGAAGCTCTTTGTCAATCCCGGCCATCTTGACCTTAATGTGTCTGTTATGAACTAAAAATTGGGAGTTGGGCCCTTCCTCTAAAATTTGTATATTGGAGCCCTATACCCTGTACACACCATAACAGGACTGTATTCAGGGACAGAGCCTTTAAAGAGCTAAATAAGGTAAAATATTGTTGTATTGTCAGTTTTGATCCAGGATGACAGCATTATAGATGAAAATAAACATATAAGGAGGCTTAGAAGGCTGCCAGCACCTCCAGTGGACTTTAGAACCAGGAGGATGGATATTTCTGTTGTTTAAACCACTGGTTCTGTGGCAGTGGTGGCAGCCCTCACAGACTAACGCCATACCCTCTTCCAGTCCAAATGGGAAACACAGGAGGGGGACCACTGCATGCCACTCAAGGCAGAGTTACCAGTCTTCGCTCCTTGTGTCAACTGCTCACTATGTGCTGTGGTAGACTCTTCCCTGCCCCATCTCACTGTCACCCTACAGTGTGAGTTGTTTACACAGCTCTCTCTTCTGGACTGGAGATATAGTCAGAACCCACTGGATGGCCCTGCTTGTGACAAAAGTAGCCCAGGTCTCCCAGCTTTCGGCCGGCCGCAGATCATTATCAGAAATAGCTGCTCCTCCCTCCAGGGGCTCCACAGAGCCAACATGCTGTCGGGCTCCATGGCAGCTACACATGAAAGGCAATCTAGGGTTAGACCTGTTCTGCCAAGTCAACAGAGCACTGCCACTGGCTCCAGGAATAACACCAGAGAGAAGAATCCTAGTCCAAGAAAGGAAGTGCTTGTTTTGTGCTCAGGCAACAGAAAACCTTGACTCCCAATGACAATAGTTGCAGATTACAACTCCCAAGGGCAAGATTTTGCCTTCTCCAGAGCTGGACATGGTGGTGCCTGATTGGTTCCCCTAGTATGATCTGTTGAATTACTACAGTGGTCATCTGACATGACTGAAGCACTTAAAACAATGGCTTATCTTCCCAGTGACTACTTCCCCCTACTTCCCCAATCCAGTCCTGGATACAATCTCCTCTCACCTGTTCTATGCACACAGGAGACACCCCAATCAGCTCCTTACATGTAATTGAACCTGACTCTCAAACTCCACCCCAAGCAAAAGTCCACAAATCTCAGCTTTCTTCATCTCAGAGAATCCACCATCTGTCTTGGATTCTACCTGTGTCTTTATTTTGGCAGAACCAGGGATTGAACTCAGACCTTTGCACTTGCCAGGGAAGCACTTATTCTACTGAGCCATCTCCCCAGCCCCTCTACCCTTCAGAGTTACTAAAGCTCCTTTTATCTTTCCCATCTCTTTACCACACAGCTGTAAAACCTAACAGTGCCTGCCTATAATCCCTATATTCAGGAGGCTGAGGCAAGAGGATCACCATGAATTCAAGGACAGCCTCGAATACACAGTGAGTTCAAGACCAGCCTGAACTACAAAATGAGAGCTTATCTCAATGAAAATAAAAAAAGATTGTCTTCTCAAGCCTTAGAAAAACACTCCTCGGGACTTAATTATATGCACTGTTTGAAATGGATAGGAAGGATCAAGAGCAGGCACTGATAAATAAAAGTTGCTCTTGTTTATTATTATTATTTTTTTATTTTTTTTCCCTTTTTGTCTTTTTGGGATAAGTTTTTGCTATGTGGTCCAAGCTGGCCTTGAACTCACAGTGACCCTTTTGCCTCAGGCTCCCAAGTTCTGGGATCACAGTTATGTACCCACCTCATCCAACCTGTTCCTGCTTATTTCAAAAGTACTAAAAGGGACTAGAAGAGAATATGATCTGTGTTCTGTTCCACTGGCAGGCCATGAGAGAAGAGAGGGCAGCCACCGATTGATCCAAATCGTTGCTGCCCCTACTTGTAACTGATGTCATCTAGATCATATCTATCCCAAGAGAGTGTGAGCTCCAATGTCCAGCCCCCAGTGGACATCTTCCTGCTTCCTGGGTCACCTGGGGGCAGGAACAGGTGACCTCTCTCATGGTTTAGGGTAACAGATGAACTGCTAGCAGGTACAAATTCATGTGCTCAGGGAATAAAAGAACAGGGAAAGGCAGAAAGGAAAGAAATGCCAGCCACTCAGGTCCTGGGTGAAGATACTGGCTGAGAATTTGAACGGATCCCTGCCATTCAACAGGCATGCTCCTAGGGCAGGATTGTCGAACCTCTTTCCCTTTCTTCTGTACCTCATTCCCCATCTAGCCCCAGCCCTTCTAGTACCAGAGGAACCAGGAGCTGATGCACCAGGAGCAGGTTATAGAGAGAGACAGAGACAAAGAGAAAGAGATAGACAGACTAAAATAGAACTTCAACAGGTATACCAGGGGAGTGTTGGTATGAAGGGGGAGGTAATGGATGGGACACAAATAAAAAAAAAATAACACATTGGAGTCAGAGCAGGACTTTTGGGGAATTAACACAAATGAATACAATCTTGTCTTTGGGTGACTACGGGAACTGAGGAAAAGGGAATAACAGCATTAGATCGGCAGGCCTCTACTCAGAACTGCAGCCGAAGAGGAAGATGGGAAACTGGAGAAGCCAGGCATAGTGATACCTGTAATACCAGCACTGTGGAAGGCTGATGCAAGACGATCACAGGTTCAAGGCCATCCCAGGCAACTTATCAAGATGTAGTCTCAAAATAAAGACAGACAAGGTCAAGGATGTCAGTCAGTACAAAGATCCTAGATTTAACACTCAGTGCCATAAAAGGGGGGGGGGGGTCCCGGGGATATGGCTCAGTGGAATAAGCACTTCCCTGGCAAGTGCAAGGGCCTGAGTTCAATCCCAAGTTATGCAAAAAAAAAAAAAAAAAAAAAAAAAAAAAAAAAAAAAAAAAAAAAAAAAAAAAAAAAAAAAAAAAAAAAAGAAAGAAAGAAAAAGGAAAGAAAAAAAAGAAAGAAAGAAATATGCAAAGGAAAATGGAAAGAAATACACTTCCTGGGAAGGACAGTCACACAGCGGTATGAACCTTACCCCGTGCATGTGCCTCTGTGCTTGGAGTGATATGTATGGTCTGGGCTCTGGGACTCCATCCTATCAGTCAATCCCTTGAGGCATCGGTCCTGCAAGGCTCTAAGGTGCAGGGACTGTCTGTAGTATGATGCTGGCAACCGGTCTCCAGAGCCCTAAGCAAGCCACAGGGCACATTTGGAAGGAACCTCAAGACTTACTACCTCTTGGAAAAAAGCAGAGCCAGTCCTGAGTGGCACGCTAGAATAAGTGTCCATGTCTCAGTGGGTACATCCAGGCAAGTGGGGTGGGGACCCTTCCAGCCGGGTCACCCTGACAGGAGCAGTGCTAACCCCTGCACAGTCCTGACCTCCTCAGAGAGCACACATCTACCCCCTCTTCCAGGCCTTGGCCACTTGCCAAGTGCATTAAAGAGAAATTCCTGAAGCCTGGGCTGGGCTGGAAGGGCCCTCTGCCTAGCCTTTACCATGGGCAGAACCATTAACAAACACACTGAGGTCTGAGGACCACATGAGACCAACAGGGCTTGTCCAGAGAACAGTGGTTCCCAACATACTCTCCAGGGAGAATAAAGACGCAAATTTTCTAGTCCTAAAAGGCACATAGGCAATTTAAAATGGTACCCACACAGTGGGTGAGCCCCATGTAGGGCTACATGGCTCCCTGTTTTCAAGAATCCTGTTTC
Organism: Ctenomys sociabilis; assembly: GCA_004027165.1. NCBI lineage: Eukaryota > Metazoa > Chordata > Mammalia > Rodentia > Ctenomyidae > Ctenomys > Ctenomys sociabilis. Next base: position 20,064 of record PVKA01020190.1, on the reverse strand, counting down.
CTGGACCCCATGCCCTAAATTCTAGGTGGCAGCTCCAGATTGGACTGCAGCATCAACCTGCTCTGCCCTCTGATGGCCAAGAGGAGGGAGAGTAGGTTAACAGGGCTTGGTTCCTTCCAGGCATCAGCATGCAGCAGTTTCCGCCCTGCACAGTAGGGGCAGAGAACTTTCATGGCCTCTCTAGGTTTGCCCTTCCCTGGGGAGGGCTGGGCACAGGGGCCACATGGGGCCCCACGGGGAGTCACAGCACACAGCCCAGGGCTGAAGCAGTACACAGGCGTCAGGCAGTCTGCTCTCAGCCTGGTGCAGCACCACTCCTCAGGCGCTGCCAGCTGAGATCCCCGGAGGCAGAGGCCAGTCTGCCCCTGCTCAGGATGACAGCAAAGGGTGTGGGGAAGGCCCAGTGCCTGCACAGAATGCAGCAGTATTGGGGACACAGGCATGTGCCGGGGATTGTGGAGACCAGGAAGAAGTGTTCCAAGAAAGAAGTGAAAGACCACACACTGCAGGAGTGGACACGGCCTAGTACTCCTCGCTCCCAGCCTCGTCTTCCATAAAGTCCACGGCCACATCTTCATAATCTCTTTCCAGAGCAGCCAGGTTTTCCCGCGCTTCAGAGAAGTCTGTTTCTTCCATGCCCTCGCCCACATACCAGTGCACAAATGCCCGCTTGGCAAACATCAGGTCAAACTTGTGATTGAGGCGGGACCAGGCCTCAACAATGGCTGTGGTGTTGCTCAGCATGCAGACTGCCCACTGCACCGGGGCGAGGTCACCCCCAGGCACCACGGTGGGGGGCTGGTAATTGATGCCCACCTAGGAGGAAACAGAGTGGTCTAAGTGGCCGGCTCAGTGTGTGCTGCGAGGCGTCTGCCCCGGGCACTGTGGCTGGGGAAGGGCCGGGCACTGCTGTTTGGATTTGCCCACCTTTAAGAAATAAGTATAGAGAAGAGACTGCTACTGCAAGGAATTGGCAAATCCTACACTTAGGATATTCTGTGAGACAAGACTGGTCCCTCCAGGCACTGCCCAGAAAAATGCAAAGTTGGGTGCAGTGGTGCATCATAACCCCAACAGGCTGTGAAGCCAAGGCCGGAGTGTTGCAGTTTGAGTCCAGCCCTGGCACAATAGCAGGCTCTGCCTCAAAAGAAAAAGGGGCTCAAAATAAAACTAGCTTGATGTGAAGGCTCTGGGTTAAGTCCCTAGACTTAAAAAAGGGAGGGTAGTCTGTTTTTACATTAAGAGACTTCAGAGTCAAGTAAAATGCCTCAACCTTCATTGGCCCTCACTTTTAAAACTGACTGCAAAAAGCATCATAGCAGCTAGGAAAGTATGGACACTAATGGCACATTCTCATTGACAGGAAGTACAGTGACTTCTGTTAGACATAAAAAGGTCTGTGTTGGATACCGACAGAGCACGCTGCGTAACACGTCCTACAGCCTGAGCCACCAGCACATACATGACTGGTCCATCAGGCAGCTGGTTTCACCCAAAGGAACTGTCCCCTGCCGCCTGCTTGGAAAGTGATGTATGTATCACAGGCGGTTCAAGCTGGAGGAAAGGTAACCCAAGCCCCATGGTGAATGTGTCAAATGGGTCAGCAGAGCAAAACCAAAGGGAACAGGAGCACATGTGAAATCTGGAGAGTGGGTAATGGGTGTTAGCTGTACCAATCTCTACTTTCCTGTAGATAACAAAATGAAATTTAACAACATAAAACTCTAAAGCTGTCCAGCTCAATCTATACTACCCTACTCAGAAGACAGTATATTAAATGTATTTCCTATTCAGTACTCTCTCATTCTCTCATTTAAAAATGGTCAACTTGCCATGAACACCCCCACGAACAGCAAGCTTACCACTTCCTACCAGCAGCCTGTTCTTCCTCTGAGCAGCTTGCTGTTCCTACAGGGAGTAGGGTGATCT
>PVKA01020190.1:0-18035 GCA_004027165.1 Ctenomys sociabilis | reverse complement strand
CAGTGTGGGCATAAACAAGTTCTTCTGTGTGACAACGAAAGCGACTGCACTCAGGTGCAGACACAGAAGCCTTCTGCCCTGTTTCCCCACAGTCTGATGGGAGGCTTTTCTGGGCTTCCACCGCATCCTCACCTGAGTGGGGGCCAGACCACACATCTGTGTCACAGACTTACAAGAGAGGCCATTCCTCTCAGCTGGCACACCTAGGGAAAGCCTACCCCTCAGGCCAACTAGCACGAAACTGACACTACTCATGTGACAAAGGCAGTTTTTCAAGAACCCACTACTGCCTCCAGTCCAAAGGCCTGGCTTCTAGACCACCTGTGACGAGTCAGGTTGAGAGCAGCCTCTGGACCTGCAGTGCGCCCTGTTCACCCCTTCCTCGGTACATCTGTCCTTCACACCTGCAGCTCTGGGGGAATCTCCCTCTTCAGAGGTGCACAGGTCACAAGCTACACCCTCTCTTCAGGCTCAAAGCAGGCACTGGTGATGTCTGATACAGAGAGCTGCTCATGGTAGGCCTTCTCGGCTGAGATAATGGGTGAGTAGGTCACCAGGGGGAAGTGGATACGGGGATAGGGCACCAGGTTGGTCTGGAAGTCGGCGAGGTCCACATTGAGGGCGCCATTAAAACACAGGGATCTCATAAGTGAAACAAATCAGACTCACATGTGTAAACAATGTATTGTTTCCCTGGGGTAAGAAACTGAAAAAGTAAGCTCTAAAATCTATAATAGATACCGTGAAAGGAAAAAGAAGAAATTGATGGGGGAAAGGAGGAAAGAGTGAAAAAAAAAAAATATATATATATATATACACAAGATAGCTAAGATAGTAATTTCTTTTAGTTCATTGAAGAGAACTGTTTGTGCTTGTATTGTTTGATCAATCTTGCATAGCTTTATCTTGCAGTTTGAGCAACTATTTTGAAGGTAAAAATACATAATATATTAACCATTGTTAATTTCTTTGTATCTTGCTTTGAAATTCTGTATCATTGTTTTTTATCCCTCTTTTTTTAACATGCATGGAGGCACAACCTGGCCAATGAACCAGGTGAAGGTGCCCTGTGCAGGTGGCAACTGCAGGTATCAAAGGTGGCTCACTGCCCATCATGCAGACACAGTGTGAGTGCTTCAGGCTGGAGTGGGCAGTCAGGCTGGAGTGACAGGATTGATTGCTGACATGGCAGGAGCAGTGAGTAGGCAGCAAACTCCAACTTGAACTTCTTGACTGTGATGGCTTATATCTAGATGCCCCTCACCAACACTTCATGCACTCATATGTGGGGCTTTTTTTTTTTTTTTTTGGCAGATTAGGGATTGAACTCAGACTCTTGCGCTTGCCAGGGAAGCACTTATCCTACTGAGCTATCTCCCTGGCTCCTGGAAGTGAGGCTTTTCAAAGGTATCTAGAACTAGAGTTTGTGATACTGGGATTAAATTATTTTAGCACAGTTCTGGGTGTGGATAAAGGGAAGGCTCATTCTAGGGGTCAGGAGCACCACCCAGAAGGCTTACAGTTTGGATGGGATCAAATGGAAAGGGAGGCTTGCTGCTGCTGCTTGCTGCTTACTGCCTTCTGACTGCCATTCCATGGATTATTTCTTCTCTGCCATGCCCCTCTTGTATGCCTTGTACCTTAGAACCAGCTGACTGTGGAACTGAAAACTACAAACTGTGAGTTGGAATAAACCTTTCCTCCTTTAAGTTTGGGTGTTGGGTACTTTGTCTTAAGTGAATAAGGCATTGCCACATACTATAGATGGGGAGGTGAAGCCTGAGCCTGCGCCACCCCCAGAGCTATAAAAGATCACTTTATCTTGGTCTTAACCATCCAGCAGAAAAGTATAAAAAGAGGTATATAAAGTAAAGCCATATTAATATGCTGAGCTGTGAAAGGCTCAAGTCAACAACTTCTGTGGATAACCCACTATTGTTGACTGCTGGACTGTGTTGGATTGTTTTGCTAAATTCACACAGTTATAGTATTTAGATACCAATAGAATACCCATCTCTGACAGGATTAAACAAAAAAAGGGGGCTACAGCTCTCTGGGTTTGGGCCTCCTCACACTGACATGGCTAAGCGCACCAAGAAGGTCAGAACTGTCGGTAAATACAGGACTGGCTATGGTGCCTCCCTCTGGAAAATGGTGAAGAAGACTGAAATCAGCCAGCACGTCAAGTATACCTGCTCCTTCTGTGGTAAGACCAAGATGAAGAGGCAGGTGGTGGGGATCTGGCACTGTGGTTCCTGCATGAAAACCACGGCTGGTGGCACCTGGACCTACAATACCACTTCTGTGGTCATAGTCAAGCCAGCCATCAGAAGACTGAAGAAACTAAAAGAAGCTCTTACTATTTGAGACATCTCTAGCCGATAATAAATGGGTTAATTTATGTAATGAAATTGTGTTGGTGTGTTAATTTTGTTAGATATCTGCATTGCATTAGTGTTGTCCTTTAAAAACATGAAGTCCTAATTTAAATTCAGAATTGGCTGTTAGGTTACTGAAATGTTTCTCATATTTTTCTTCCAATTGTCAGATGATATGACATTTTATGTTAAGTATGGATCTTAAGCTTTTGCCAGTTGAACTAATTTGGGATATGTTGATAAATATACATACAGTTTAAGATTCTTTTTGAGAGTGCCTCAGGTTGCCCAGTCTGGGCTTAAACTTATAAGTTTTTATTGCCTCGCCCTTCCCAGAGTAAGACCAGTAAAAGGTGGTGGAACTGCATGATGAATGTAGCCATGGACTGCAAGTAAGATTTTAAAAATCTTAAAAAAGGGGGGCTACAAAAGAAAGACCATTTTGTATTTGTATATACAGAATAGTCAGGACAGATAGCCACTCTCGCTTAATTCAATGAGTAGAAAGATTTATACTAATAGTGTTCGAACAGGATATCCTGTCTTCTTCTTGTACTATGGGTAACCACTAAGAAGATAACAATGTACAATGTATTAATTATTGAGACTGTCCTATTAATCAGTTTTGAAACTGTCTTATTGCCATTTGTTTCTCAATAAAATAATATTTAAAAAAAAGATCAAAAAGCCTTGGAGATCACTGCACTGATTTTTCTAAAGGAGGTAACACTGTTTTTTTTTTCTTTTCTTTTTGTCTTTTTGAGACAGGGTCTCACTATGCAGTTCAGGCTGGCCTTAAGCTCACTTTGTAACTCAGGCTGGTCTTGAACTCACAACAACCCTCCTGCCTCAGCCTCCCGAGTGCTGGGATTGCAGGCATGTGCCACCACACCCGGCTCCTAGGAGGTAACACTGTTAAAGATGCAGATGACAGTGCCTTGTCCCCAACTCTCTCCTCAGGGAACTCTTGTCTAGAAATTGCCTGTTACCAAACTACAATTCATGTACTTTTGCATATTAAACAATGAAGTATAGTACTTAGGTATATGTGCTTAAAACACAGAAGCAAATGATTTGACAAACATTACATCTGTATAACCAATTATGCTTTATCCCCTTAACTTCTCTCCTGTCTTCTGCTTGTCCTCTATAGAGGTGAAAGCAGAGTACCCAGAGGAGGCATGGTGCTCCTGGGAGACATCTGACTTAGGAAAACAGTGCCATATGCAATTTTGATGTAGCTGCTCCTGGAGCTAGAAAAGCACCAATCTATACCAGATATACAGGAAATGAATCCTAAGAAGGTCTAGCCCTGGGAAGTGCTTTGTTCTACTTGCATTCTTAGGAGGGGAACACAGACACCCATGCCTCGGGTTTTTTCTGGAATGTGTACAATCCTCAGTCTCTGCTTAGCAGCAGAGAGAATGTCTAGCAAGTCCATAGAGAGCAACAGAGCACAAGTGCTAGCTCCCTGTGGCCTGACTCCTGTGCCTTGGACAGGGCATGGGTAAAGTGGGAAGTGGTTAAGAGCGGAGCAGAGCCTCTCTCCAACAAGCTGCACAGCCATTAGAGATGGATCAAAGCCCAAAAGTCTTGAATCAAGCAGATAGGGCAAGTAAGGTGGAGCTAGTAGGACAAAAGCCTGAGTCCACAAATTCAGGGGAGAGCAGATTCTTCAGGTCTCCAACCCCAGATACCCCCCAGGTGTGCCACAGAGCTCCCCCTAGAGGAAGTGGAATACACAGACCGGGTAGAGGAGTGATGTCAAGATCCAGCCATAGGCTTCTTGCAGTTCTGGCCCAGCTTGCCAGGCCAGGGATGGAGGCCAAGGATGCAGTGCCCTCCTGCAGGGGGCAGCAACACCTGCTCCCACTCACCACTTTCCGGATTTGCTCCATCACCACATCGATGATCTCCTTCTCTGCAGTGTAGTGGCCAGGGGCATAGTTGTTGGCAGCATCCTCATTGCCAGATATCAGCTGGTCAGGGTAGAAGAGCTTCCTGTAAGTGCCAGTTCTAACCCCATCTTGAGGGAAGAGAGAGGGGCAAAGGTAAGGGAGGCTTTTCTCATTCCCCAAGGGTTGTTAAGCTTCCCCAAGTATAACCATGAGACATTGCTACCAGGGGTCACTTCCAAAGCCTGGAGCCACTTGGGCCTGAGGGAGGAGTCAGGAGGGTGCCTTTAACAGGCCCTTCTGTTGATCACAGCTACTTGGTTTTACTAGGGAGGAATCAGAATGCAAAGGACCCTTCAGTTTAGGGTAAGAACACGGATTAATGTAAAAATCCCTGTCTACAGTCTAACCTCCTAACAGCATGTTTGGAAAGGCAGAGGAAGGGTGCAGTTTTCACAGATGAGAACTGAGGCGCTCCAGATTGAGAAGGAAGCAGCAAAGCCCATAGGAGCAAATAACAGGTTCACACAGGACCAATGCTATCAGGCAGCCTCTTCTGCTAGGGTGAGCAGGGACCTGTTAGGAATGTTCCCAGCTCCAGTTCCTCAGGCAAAGCTATCCCCAAGAGCCTGAGGGGTGGCAAAAGGAAGTTGAAGCTTTTGGCTCATCTCCATTCCACTCTAGTCTGGCCTTGATTCAAACATTTGGTATTTTCCCAGCAGAACTGTGTCCCCAATTGTCCTCCCAGCACAGGAAGTCCCCAGGACCTATCCTGGAGGCAGCCGAACACAGACTGGTATAGTGCCTGGCACAGGAATGACTATATCCCAAGCACTTTTCCCCTAAGCAAAGCTTCCTGCTGACTTTGAGGTTGGCAAGAAGTATGTGCTGCCCACTTACTTACCTATGACCACAGGCTTCAGGTCCACAAAGACAATCTGTGGCACATGCTTGCCAGAATCTGTCTCAATGAAAAAGGTGTTGCAGGAGTCATTTTTAGTCCCCAGCGTCTTCTTGTTGAGCTTGGTCCCCATCTGGCTGGATGTGGTGCTCCAGGCAGTAGAGCTCCCAGCAGGCATTGCCCATCTGCACCCCCGCCTGGCCCACATGAATGGAGATGCACTCATGCTTGCAGGGATGGAGTGACCCGCTGTGAGCCAGGTTGGGGCCTGCAAAGCCTTGCCTGGGAGCAGCCTATCCTTCTTCCCTGAAGGCCAAAGCTGAGTGGTACCTAGCTGAAACCCCAAAGACTGGCTTCTGGTTCCCCACCTGTTACACCTGCAGCCAAAGCACCTCCAGGGGCTCATTGCCTTTAGTTTACCCAGTGACTTAAGAAGAAAGTGGCTGTGCCTAGGCCTTCAGGGCAAGGACTAGAGAAAGCCCAAGCAAACAGCCAAATCCCACTGCACAGTGACTTCGGAAGGCTCAGAGTCCTGATTGCGTCAGGATTCCCTGGAACGTCTAGGCTCAGGCACGGGGGCCTAACTCCACAGCTTGCTCACTGCAGTGACTACCTGTCTCCTTCCAACTGTGACAGAAGGAGCCCATGTTACGGCCTGTTCGTTACTGGAAGAAATAACAGCCACACACACTCCAAGCTCAGCCACAGCCAGGGAGATATTTGTCTACTCTGGTCATCTGTCACTGTCCACTGCAATAGATCACTTCATCTAAGCAAGTAAGCACACTCAGGGTCACAGTGGAGGCCAGAAGACCATCTCACTGTCAGTGCTCCTCACTGAGGTCCGGCCCACGGCGGACAGACCTTCCCATCTTCTTATTCTTTATCCCCAACCTGCAGTCCAGAGGACATCTGAAAGGACCGAGCATCTTCCAGTTGCAGGAAGAGCTGAGTACCAGGCAGCAGCCACAGTCTGGCATCTTAAGAACCATCCTATAAGACGGCCTCAGAGCGACCCAGAGTGCCCTGCACAGTTGCGAGCCTCAAGAGATTTCCATGGGATGGGGACCTGCACACACCCCAAGCCCAGTTTTCCCTGAGCACCAAAACAAAGAAAGGGCAAAGAACAGCATTTATTTAGCAGGCACGGAGAGGTTACAGAAATCCCTGACTAGGTATGAGGCAAAAGGGGTTGTCATCTGGCCTAGGCTGCCCAAGACTTGGCACTGCGGGAGACTCTTCTGCCCTGAAGAAGCCCATGCAGTTCCCTGGTTCTTGCAAGTCCATCTACGCAGGAGTGTACTGTCCAGGCAAGGCGGGGACTGAAGTTTTCAACGGGCGCTCTCGGGTGGGCCCCAGGTCCCCTCCAGACTCCAAAGCGCGCTCCACGGCTCCACCGAAGACAGCAGAGCCGCGCCCCGAGCAGGACGCACCCCCCCTCCCCAGCCCTGCACTTCTTTCCACTTCGTACCTCGTACCTCCTTTTTCGGCACTCTGCCCTGATGAGCAGCGCTCTCAGAGCTCAGGACTTCTTTACTCGCCTCCGCTTCGCGTACAGGAGGCAAAAAAGCGTCCCGGCCTTCCCGCAACAGTCCACCTGCGCTGTGAACCCACTCTGGCACCCAGCGCAGCCCACCACACCCTGGCCTGCCAGGGGACTCTCCTGCCCGCGCAGCCCGGCCTTTCCACGGAGCCCGGTCCTCCTCCTGGACCCCTCGAGTACCTCAGCTCCTGCTCTCCATGACTGCGTGCTCGGGGAAGCCCAGCAGGCTGGGTCTGGCCACCAGCCGCGCGGTGGACCTGGCTGGAAACGGCGCGAACCTTGCAGGGCGGAGCGCACTCGAGCTCAGCAGGCATCAGGGGAGGGAGGGCGCAAGGAGCAGCCTGACACTACGCTCCGAGAGGGGCCGCTGAGCGAGCGGAGGGGTGGGCCCGGCGTGGGCGAGGACGCTCGGGTGTTGGGGTCGAGTTTGCCGCCTTCTCCCGGAGCAACAGCTCAGCTCGGCGGACTCGGATTCCCCGAAGAGAAGTCAGGCGGCCAGAGTGGACTGAAGGGGGCTTCAAGAGAAGACGCAAACGCGGGGTGGGGCCTGGAGTGCGAGGCTGAGGAGCTGCACGGAAGCCTGAGGCCGGGGCCTCCCCTGAGGGGGAGCGAAGTGGCGAGAGCAGCATCTGAGGCATAATCGATGTTCTTCGTGCGTTTTTCCAGGGGCCCGGTCATATTGATCCATGCCAAAGGGCAGGCGCACCTGTTCCCCTCCAAGCTGCCCCTTGCAGTTTTCCTTCTAAGTACCTAAGGGTGAGGAATTAGCTAGCCTCTTGCTTAGTTAGGAGCCTTAGTTGGTGTTGGTCTCATTAAATCGCTGGCCCCTCACCCCACAATGATTGCCTTTGATGTTTCTGTAGCCCATTTCTGAGGAACTCAAAGCATCCTTTACTGCTTTCTAGCTTGTTTTCCACCGAAAATGTGACTGTAGCAGGAGTCAGGCTTGGAGACTTAAATCAGAGGCAAATCTGCAGCTGAAAGACTTTGTATTGATAGTGCTCAGGAAGACTCAGTCACTTGAACATCAGAACAGCTGCTCCTTGCATTTCTTTTTTGCCTTTTTGATACATGTTTTCACTATGCAGTTCAGGATGACCTTGAACTCACTTTGATGCCCAGGCTGGCCTCAAATTCTCAAATTTGCATCAATCCTCCTGCCTCAGCCTCCCAAGTGCTAGGATTATAGGCTTGTGCTACCATGCCCAGCTGGTCCTTTTTCTATCCATTTTTCATATATATATATATATATATATATATATATATATATATATATATATTTTTTTTTTTTTTTTAATAAAAAATCTAACACAGATCAGCAGTCCACAGAAGTGAACTATCCACAGAAGTGGGTTATCCACAGAAGTTGTTGACTTGAGCCATTCACAGCTCAGTATATTGATATGACTTGACTTTATATACCTCCATCTTTACACTTTTCTGCTGGATGGTTAAGACAGAGTTAAAGCAAGTCCTATATAACAAGAAATGTAACTTTTGTATCAGATAAGGTCAGTCAGGTACCCTCGGGGTTTATCCTGTAACCCTGTACCGCACTTGGTAGATCCTTTGTCAGTGTCAGCCATGTGGATGAGTCACGGCCATTGCTTGACCAATTTGCTCTCTGTGGAACTCTGAGAGAAAGTTTTCTCTCCGTGTGACTCTCCTTAGGCACACTATACATCATTGATCACATTCCTCTGTGGTCCCATAATCCCCTTGATCAGAAAATTTGGGGCACTACTGAGTTACATGATATTACAGTACAAATTCTCCTATGTCCTGAGTCTTCACTGACCTTGAAAGGCTAAGGCCAAAATGTTGGCTGACCTTGCAGACTTTCTTTTTCTCCAACTTTTGATGTGCAAACTTAGATGCACATTCTGTTAAACCTCCAGAAGAGAAGCTTATTATTACCCTGCAACATAGACAGTTCAGTTTACCCACACTATTAGTCTAAATATCAGACATCATAGGCATAACATGGAACATATATTTTCCATCAAGTATTGAGGTACTAAACTCTAAGTCCATACAGAACATGAAGAAAAAAAATTTTTTAAATAAGAATTAACACTTACATATATTTACATAGATATTTAAAAATCTATCCATATATAGCATTGTAGCAGGACTGTCTTATGACTTTTTTGTCTTATTTTTCATTACCCTTTAAAAATTTATTTGAAAGACAGTATAGTAATAGTTGATATGTCATGACAAGAAGTACATATTTAGAAGATCAGAATGACAGTCATATGAAGCATGACCCTTCTATTAAACTTTGTTAAATTCAGTGCAGTTGCTTGGTTCACAGGTATCAGCATATATAGTTAGGCGGGGTGAGAATCCTACCACTTAACTGCTAGTTTCAAAAATCTCCTGATGTTTCTCAAGATCTTTCCACAAGACTCTAGCTATGCCACCACCCCTAGCAAATCCCAGGACTGCTGAGAAGCTGAAAACAGGAGGCCCACTATGAGTGCAAGCTACGTAGTAAGGCCCTACAACAACCAAATGCACCTACAGTCCTCCTCCTCACCAGCTGTTGTATTAGTTGAGTAGCCTCAAATGTGACATGGTAACAATATGTAAAATGCCAGTACATCTTGGATGGCGCGTGCGCACACACACATACACACACACACACACACATCTTAAGTAGTTTAGGCTGGCCTTGAACTCACAGCAATCCTCCTGCTTCAGCCTCTGGATTCTGTATTTTAAAAATTTCATTTTATAGAAACAACACTGATAGAATCAACTGCTCTCTCCAACAGGAGTGGGTTTTGAGTACCAGGGATGGAAGCCAGTCTCATGTATGCTAAGCAGAAGCCTGACTGCTGAGCTCCACCTCAGCCGGAGCTGCTGATCTCTCCTCACGGCAACAAGTGTGAGCCCCCTCACTATGGCAGAGAGCAGCTCGTGCGTTTTTCCTGTAAACCTGTTGTGTGCAATCGGGATGAAGAGGTGATGGCCCCGTCTCAGCAGATTCTCAGTCGTCAGTTGATTGGTTGCTGGGCCTCAAGCTAGACCCCAAGATTCAGATTCGGATTCAGCCTGCCTCTGCTTTTTAATATATACAATATTTTCTAGGGCATACAAGACTGTAATTTCCACAGTTTCATTGTCTTTATTTCTTTCAAATCAAACTGAAAAGGTAGAGTGGTAATAGTATTTTGGTTACTTGGGACAAGTGTTTGGCCAGTTCTCAAAAAAGAAACCATAAATGACTACTAAGTAGATAAAATTTTAATTAGCAGTAAAATAAATGGAAATAAAAACAATGAGATACTATTTTTTAAAGCAGCAAAATGTTTTTTCATGACCCTGAATAGCTACTACTCGTAAGAGTTCAGTGATAGGAGTGCTCCTTCTTGTGCTGCACTATGGAAACAAGTGCGGGCAGCAGGGGGTCAACACAATAAAACCTTGCTAACAGCCAACCCAAATCCACTTCACATCATGTGCTCTAAGGAAATAAGAATGTGGATGCACATTTAAACAAGGTGGCACAGGGGTGGGGAGATGGCTCAGTGAACGCTTCCCTGGCAAGCACAAGGGCCTGAGTCCAATCCCTGGTTCCGCAAAAAAATCAAAAACAAAAAACAAGGTAGCATGTTCTAAGACTGCAAGAAAAGGAGGACCTAGTAGTGCATTATTTAAATAAATTACAGTGCCTGATGCAATGCAATTCGAGTAATGATGGTGTACCCGCATGGACAGCTACTGACATGGGAAGATATTCTCACCCTATTTTCTTTAAAAAAGCAATTCATGAAAGAGCAACGTTGGGTTTTATATCAATTAAAAAAAAACTCTACATATTTATATAGAAAAAAAAATAAAGTTTACTATGATATGGCTACTGCCACTGGCAATTTTCACATAGTTCAGATGTGAACAAAACACTTAAATTTTTTTTGGCTTTGAGACAAGGTCTTTTAAAATTTTTTTTAAATGTATTTAATACAGGGCCTACAGGGTCTCACTACACAGATTGGATTTGTAGTGACTGTCCTGTTTTCAGCCTCCAATGCTCTGGGATTACAGCAGGTGGCACCACACCGTTTTAGTAACTGTCCTGGGGCCGGCACGGCACACCAGGGATTGAACCCCGGTCCTTGTGTCTGCCTAAGCAGGTGTCAGTCTGCTGAACTATCTGGCTGGCCTGAGACAAGGTCTTGCTATGCAGTTCAAACTGGTCTTTACCTCACTGTGTAACCCAAGAAGGCCTCAAACCCAGCAATTCTCCTGTCTCAGACTCCTGAGGGCGGGATTATAGGTGTATGCCATTAAACCGGGGAGAAGGCTCAATGGAATAAGCGCTTCCGTGGCAAGCACAAGGGTCTGAGTTCAATCCTCGGTCCCCCCCACCAAAAAAACCCAAAACAACAACAACAACAACAAAACCCGTATGCCATCATGCCTGACTAATGTTACTTGCCACGATGGGGGGGGGATGGGAATATGTCAGGGGCCATACGCCCCCTAGAGGGCATCTGCTTGGTTTGTTCCTTCTGACCTGTAATTCTGTTGTTTTCCTACAAATGCCCTAATAGTGTGTTTTACCATCTGTCAGAAAACAAGTTCTCTCTCTTTCTGCACAAGCCTATTCAGGCTCTGGCTAGAGAAGAGAGCCACCTTTATGGGCAAGAAAGTTGGCTGCAAAACTGCGCCCACAGTCTGCATGTTGGTGGGGGGGCCCAGAAGAAACTCTAGAGCGAAGACAGGCAGAAGCAACCAGAAGACAAATGCAAAGGAAGGGACTTTTTTTTGTCTTTTTGAGACAGTATCTCACTATGCAGCTCAGGATGGCTTTGAGCTCACTTTGTGGTCCCGGCTGGTCTTGAACTTGCAATGATCCTCCAGTCTCAGCCTCCCGAGTGCTGGGATTACAAACCTGTGCCACCACTCTTGGCCAAAGGCAGGGACTTGGAAGGGCTTCTATTTGGTCCTTATTTCAGTTTTAGGCCCCCAGAACTACAAATGATGGGGGACACTTGAAACCTAGTTATACAGATTCCTTCTAAGATGACAAATCATTTCAAAACAGAAAGGACAGAATGACTGAAACTCTTCTTGGAAGACTTAAATAAAAATACTAAAAAGTCAGAGCAACTGTATAGTAATAGAAATAGAGGCATTTGAGGGGGGAAAACTGTATTCTAGGATCATACATAAAATCTAAGGGCTGGCAAGATAGCTCAGTGGACTAAGCACCTGCTTAGGCAAGTGCAGTGACTGGGGTTCAATCTCTAGGTCCACATGCCATGCCAGCCCCAACCCTGGGCATGCTGAGCCGGCCAGAGACCAGAGGTGGTGGTGCACACCTGCAATCCCAGTGCTGGGGAGGTTGAAAACAGGAGGATCACTATGAGTCTGAGTTGCATAGTGAGACCCTATACCAAATACATTAAAAAAAGAAAAAAAGTCTAAAATGAATCTGAGGCCCATACTGAATATGTTCAGTGAATGATAGTATTTATTAAAGAAGTCTTTCCTGGGCCAGTGAGTGGACTAAAGTGCCTGCTTAGGCAGAGCACAACAGCTGAGTTTGATACCTGACATGCCATGCTGGCCCTTCCCCTTGGGCACACTGAGACAGCGATTGAGACTGGGCGTGGTGGAGCGTGTCTATAATTCCAGCGCTTGAGAGGCTGAAAACAGGAGAATCACTACAAGTCTGATCTACATAGTGAGATCCTGTACTAAATACCTTAAAAAAAAAATGTCTTCCCTAACAACAAAGGAAGAGAATAGCTTGTCCAAATGAGATAACCTAGACATTCAGGTATAATTTTTTTTTTTTTTTTTGGCTTGCTAGGCCCACCTTAAAGGCAGGTCTGGTGAGGCACGTGGTGCTGAGGATCAAACTGCGGTCTCCTGCACCCAAGTTTGCCCAAGCAGGAGCTTTAGACAACTGAGCTATCCTGCCAGCCCCATTTTGAAGCTCCTGTCTAGAGGGGGTGGGGTGGGGTAGGTTGTCCCCCAGGCATAATTTGGCAAAGGCCCGTTCCTCATATATCGGACTACACTCTAGCTCTAAGGGAGCCCTGTAACAGCTTGGGCTTAATTCTGATTGGTACTGACAATTGGCTATAGCAGTTAAGAAGTTAATAAAAAGAGAAACCACATCAAGGTCTGAAAGAAAGAAGGGAGATATTCAAATATCTTCATAATAAAACTGTCCTATGATTCCAGATCTAAGGCTCTCACCCATGGTATCTATATATGTGTATCCAAAGCAATGTGCTTCTCATTAGTGACTTAAGTAGTGAAGTTTGTAAGTGTTTCACTTTTATAAAGAGCAAATTCCTGTTGATAACTACGTCAGACAACAAAATCACTCTCATGTACTTGCATACGTTCTTGAATGAAAGTAAAAACAGTGAAGTTTTAACTATCAGTACATGATGCTTGTCATGTGTTATCATGGCAAAAAATTGAATACTGCTCTTTCAGAGCAGAAAAAGGGAGCCCTGGGTAAAACAAAGCCTAGGCAGAAGGCCAGTGACGACAACAGATGTATAGAGATTTAGGTGTCCCATGGCTAGGGAAGCAGGAAGTTGGACATGCTGTGAGGCAAAGTGATGATGCAGGAGGCATGCACTGAGGCTGGGAGGAAGCAGGGCTGGCCCGCTGTGTTCAAGTGCCTATGTTGGTGCTCACTGTCTACCTTACATAGTACAGAGAAAGCAGCACAACAGTTATACCAAGTTTGATGCCGATTCTTTTAGAGTTGAAGGTAGAGCTGAGACCCCCACCTCCTCAGTTATTCATGAGAAACCCGTTCCAAGGCCACATAGAAACTGTTTTTGTCATCTAGGCAATGCCAGCCAATTGGTCCAATTTCACAGTCTGCGCAGACCAGAAACTTGATGTTGCCCACGTCCTTGGTGAAGCCCACATTCTCAAAAGTGAACATGTCATTCACTAGCCAGTGGTCCTGCAGGAGATCGCCGTCAGGATTGCTGCCATCAGCCAGCGCTGGCTTCTTCCTCATGGATGGAAGGAAAAGCTGCAGTGGAAGAGAACATGAGGAACACGCAAGCTGAATTGGCACATCATCAGCCTCCTCCCAACACTTTATTCTCACACTCTGGCTGGGCAGCTTTCTGCAACTATAGACAGGTGGTGGGGGTACCATCTCATCAGGCTATGGGGAAGGCTAGCACACTGTGAGGCTCTTCTGGTGCCCACGCTGGGGCTGAGAGACAGCAGAGGACCTCCAGCTGTGGCTTCGAAGCCCAACATGGTCGCAGTCTCTACCTGGTCCTGTGTGTCAGTCACGCTTGCCTTCTTGCTTCCTCAACTAGCATTAAGTCTGCTCAGCCCTCAGGTCCTAGCAAGGGCAGCACCTTCTTGGTATTCAGCTTAAATGTCATGTTGTCAGGAAGGAGTCTCTGTCCTAACAATACTGCCCACTGTATTTTAAGATTTTTATTATTTAACTTTTTTTTTTTTTTTTAAATCATGGTAGAGATGGAATCCAAGACACATCACATATTCCTTTAAATTTCTCCATATAAGACCAGGGATTTAGCTCAGTGGCACAGTGTTTACCTGGCAAATGTGAGACCCTGAATTTGATTCCTGGTACAAATAACATCACATAAATTCCTCTATGTAGGTAGTACACACTGTCAGTTGCCTGAGATGCCTATAAGATACAACACAATCAAAACTTGGTATCCTGTTGCTCCTGGCTACTGTCATATAACTTATTTCCTATACCACAATACACTGTAGTGTAGCTCCAAGCTCTAATACAAATGTGGAAATACAACCAGAATAAAATTTAAAAAATCAAAATTTAAAGGGCTGGCGAGATAGTTCAGTGGACTAAGCAACTGCTTAGGCAAGCACAGGGATCTGGGTTTGGTCCCTACACCCCATGCCACACCAGCATCATCCCTGGGCACTCTGACCCAGCCACCAAGACAGGGTGTGGTGGCACATAACTGTGATCCCAGTGCTGGAGAGGCTGAAAACAAGAGGATCACTATGAGTCTGAGCTGCATAGTGAGACCCTGTAGCAAATACATATTTTTTAAAAAATATTTAAATTTAAAGAATTAGACCGACAGTCTCCAAAGGGTAAATGCCTAAGTAGGGGAGAAGTAAGCCTTTCTTCATACTGCAGTGTGAAAGACTATAGGGCTGCTCCTGTGCATTAAATACACCAGAGGTAGCCATGAGTGTGCAGCAATAGGGGAGCTCCAGGTAAAGTATGGCCCCCTGACATAGGGCATTCCTGCTCCCCATCTGCTAGGCACTTGCTTATGCGCTGCCTTTGTGCAGCACAACCTGAGAGGCTTGAGACAGGTATGACAGTCCCTGTTCCTTTCACCCTGTCTGCTTCACCTCAAGGTTAAATATGTCCCTGATATTGTTTTTTTCCCCTTGAAAATGGAAACAGGCAGTTTAAGAGAAATGGGAATCAAAATTCAGAAGACCAAGACTGCAGCCATATCTGTAACTTTCTGTGGGCCTCAATTTCTCCTGAAATTATTTTTGGCCTGTCCACTATATTTTGGGTATTGAAATTACATATTAACAGAAGCCGGGGCTGGGGAGATAGCTCGGTAGAATAAGCACCTGCCTAGCAAGTGCAGGGTCTTGAGTTCAATGTCTGGTACCACCAAGAAAGAGGGAGGGGAGGAGAAGGAAGGGGAGAGGAGAGGACACCCAAGGGAGGCATGGCATGTGATGTTGCGGATCAAACACAGGTTCTTGTGCTTACCTGGGCAGTTGGTTAGACTGCTGAGCTATCTCCACGGCCCCATAGTACCTTTTTAAAAATAAAATATTTTCTCTCTCATTGTAAAAACACATTCTTGCATGAAACTTGGCAAGCACAACACAACTGGTGCAACACACAGTGCTGTGAGTGTATGTGGTGGTTTAAAAACATGTTCATAGGTTCTCCCACAATCCTTTGACCAGTGGGATCCATTCCCCTTCCCCAACTATGGGCGGAAACAATGGATCCCTGATGACCAGAATGTGGCAAAAGTGAAAATGCAGGCTAGAAAGGGGCATGTAGTCTTTGCAGTTTTTCAGAGGTCACTTGCTCTGGGGGTGTCACCACTATGTGAGATCTGCGTAGCCTGTAGAGACCATGTGGAAAGATCTTCAATACAAATGCCCCCCAAAGCCCATTTCTGTGGCCAAGTTCTTAAATCTTTCCAGCCCACAGGGAAACCTGCAAGGGAAGCAGCTTTGAGACGACCCCCTGACAGCAGAAAGGAAAGGAGAATTGCTGAGCTAGTTCTCTCAGTCTGGCCCAGTCAAGCCTTTCATTTCTAGGTGGCTATGTGGTTGTTTCAAGTCACTCTAATTTTTTTTTTCTTTTTTTTTTTTGGCAGAACCATGGATTGAACTCAGGCCCTTGGGCTTGCCAGAGAAGCGCTTATTTCACTGAGCCATTTTCCTGGCCCATGAGTCACTCTATTTAGGGGTGACTCTGGGAGCAGGATTAACTAGAACTACACTGTTCGCAGAGATGAAGAACATGCTCCATTTCGGCTGTTGGATTTTTGTGTCTCTCTGTGTTAAGAGATTACATTTACCAATTTAACTACTTTTAGTTGAATAGTTTAGTAACATTAAGTCCATTCAAACAGCAGTGCCACAATCACTGACTGTATCTCCAGAACGTTTTCATTTCCCAAGATGAAATTTTATACACATTAACCTGTATTTCCTCTTTACTGGGCTGGAAAATGGTAATCACTGTTCTACTTTTGGTCTTTATAAATCTGATTACTCCAAGTATCGCAGAGGTGGAACTGGAACTGTGTAGTACTTGTCCCTATATGAATGGCTTATTTCACTTAATATAATGTTGATTTTTTTCAAATAAACATTTGAGGTAATTGCAGCTTCACATGCAGTTATAAGAACAATATAGCTGGGGCCGGAGAGATGGCTCAGTGGAATAAGTGCTTCCCTGGCAAGTGCAAGGGCCTGAGTTCAATCCCTGGTTCTGCAAAAAAAAAAAAAAAAAAAAAAAGAACAATATAGCAACTCCATGTAGTGTACTTCTGACCCAATTTTCTCCAAAGATAACATTTTACAAAGCTATAGTACATTAAAAGCAAGACAAATACTATTACAGGGCCAAGGAGATAGCATAATGGCTTAAGGGCCTGCCTGGCAAGTGCAAGGTCCTGAGTTCAATTCCTGGTGCCAAAATAAATAAATAAATAAATAAATAAATAAATAAATAAATAAATAAGACAGTAAGCTATAGATCTTAATTCAGACTTCTCCAGTTCTCATGTGTATCTATGTTTAGTTCTATGTAATTTATCACACAGAAGTTTCTATGTCTAGCATCAGTCCACAGTGTGAATTACTTTATCAGCACAAAACCGCTCACATTCCCCTTTTATTTATTTATTTTTGTGGGACATGGTCCCTGCACAGTCCACGCTGGCCTTGAACTTGTAGCAATTTTCCTGCCTTATTCTCTTGAGTGTTGCAATTACAGGAATGCACTACTCTGCCTGGGCCATCTTTATAACCATGCACATTAATGTCCCATTCTTCTTCCCTGACAACCACTAATCTATTCTCCATTTCTAAAAATTTTCCAGGCCTGTGAGATAGCTCAGAGGACTAAAACACCAGCTTATGCAAACTTTGGCAAGCACAGGGACTGCAGTTCAGCCCCACCCCCAAGGCAGACAGAGTAAGTTAGAGTCTGGGCATAGTGGTACATGCTTGTAATCCCAGCACCAAGGAGGCTAAAAGCAAGAGGATCACCATGAGTCTGAGATGCATAGTGAGATCCTGTAACAACCAAATACATAAAAATAAAAATAAATAAATAATATAAAGAAAAAAAGAAAAATTTTTCATTTAAAAATCTGTAGCAGGGCCAGGGAGATGGCTCAATAGAATAAGCACTTCCCTGGCAAGCACAAGGCCTGAGTTCAATCCCTGGTTCCGACCAAAAAAAAATCTGTAGTAGTAAAGTGTGGCTTTAGAAGGGCTTTTAGGGGCTGGCAAGATAACTGAGTGGTCTAAAGCATCCACTTAGGCAAGCTTAGGCAAGGCAAAGGGACTTTGGTTCGTTCCCCTCACCTCTGTCCTGCTGGCCAACTCTGCCCCCAGGATGGGCTAAGCTGCCACAAAAAAAAGAAGTGGCGAGCCGGGCGTGGTGGCGCACGCCTGTAATCCCAGCACTCGGGAGGCTGAGGCAGGAGGATTGTTGTGAGTTCGAGACCAGCCTGAGCTACAAAGTGAGCTTAAGGACAGCTTGAACTGCATAGTGAGACCCTGTCTCAAAAAAAGACAAAAAAAAAAAA
>PVKA01020189.1:29786-40918 GCA_004027165.1 Ctenomys sociabilis | reverse complement strand
TTAAGCTCACTTTGTAGCTCAGGCTGGTCTCGAACTCACAACAATCCTCCTGCCTCAGCCTCCCGAGTGCTGGGATTACAAGCATGCGCCACCATGCCCGGCTTTTGTCATCTCATTTTTTACTTTGAGCCATTTGACCATGAACCAAAATAAGCCTCTCTCCTCTTATTCTTTGGTACCAGGAATTGAACTCAGGGCCTCCCACTTGCCAGGGAGGTGCTATGCCACTGAGCTGTATCCCTGGTCCTTTCTGCTTATATGTTGGAGATAGAGTCTTGCTATGTAGTCCAGGCTGGCCTTGAACTCCTGGTGGTTCTCTTGCCTCAGCTTCCTGAGTGCTTCTGCATGACTAATAAGGGTGCCACCCATCATTTTTTCTTTTTCTTTTTTTCTTATTGTTTTGTTTTGTTTTTAAGTTTTTTGATACAGGGTCTTGCTATGTAGTTTAGGCTGGCCTTAATCTCACCATGTTGCCAAACCATGATTGCTGCCTCAAACTTGCAGCAATCCTCCTGGCTCAGCCTCACTGTGTAGCTGAGGCTGGCCTTGAATTTGCAGCGATTCTCATGCCCCAGTCTCCTGAGGGCTGGGATTATGGATGTGTGCTCCCATGCCCAGCATACCTTTTTCATGATACGTTCTTTTTGACTAGACACCAGATGCTAGATATGATATTAGAACTCAACAAACGGTTGTAGCAGGGTATGACGAGACACACCTCTAATCCTAACACTAGGGCAGCTGAGGCAGGAGGATCACAAGTTTGAGGCCAGCCTGGGCTACAAAGTGAGTTCAAGGACAATCTGAAGCATAGATATTCTACATAGTGAGACCCTGTTTTTAAAAAAGACTAAAAAAGTAGTTGTTAAAAAAGCTAACTGGAGGGCCAGGGAGATGGCTCAGTAGAATAAACGCTTGCCTGGCAAGCACAAGGGCCTGAGATCAATCCCCAGTTCTGCAAAAAAAAAAAAAAAAAAACCCTAACTGGGCATGGTGGTGCACACCTGTAATCCCAGCTATTCAGGAATCTGAATCAAGAGCATTCTAAATTCAAGTCCAGCCTGGGCGATTTAAAATTTAAAAAAGAGCTAGGAATGCAGCTGAGTGCAAGGTCTTAGGGAAGAAGAAAGCTGAGAGGCAGGCATGCTGGCACACGCCTGTGTAGTCTCAGCATTTCCCAGGCTGCCGGGGGGACAGCCTGAGTCCGGGAGCAGCATCACGGGCCCACATCTCAGAAACCCAAACCAAATCAAGACATGTGAGAGTTACAAGGATGACACTATTATAACATGCTTTTATCTACCCGTAGATTTGGGCTAAAACAATGATCTTCCTATTGGAAAAAAAAAAAAATAGAAGAAAATAGAAATTGTTTTTTGGTTGTTATGCAGTGTTGGGTGAAGAACAATATGCTGTATTGACAGTTTTTCTTTTTTCAATACTAGAGACTCAGATTCGTACTGAGCTACATTCACTTTTCTTTAAGTTTGAAACAGAAGGGCTGACAGATAGCTCAGTGGGCTACAGTGTCTGCTTAGGCAGAACACAGTGGCTGGGATTCCATCCCTGGCCTGTGCTGCCTGCCCTGTCTCTGGCAGCACTGAGATGGAAACTGAGACTGGGTGGGGTTGGTTCACGTCTGTAATCCCAGCACCTGGGAGGCTGAAAATAGGAGAATCATTACGAGTCTGATCCACATAGTGAGACCCTGTAAACCATGCAGACCCTGCACCATTAAAAAAAAAATGAGTAAAATTTGAGACAGAGTCTCACTAAATTGTCCAGGTTGAGCTCCACTCTCTTGCCTAAGCTTGCCTAAGATTCTAGGCAGGCACCCCCATGCCTGGCTTCATACTGTTATTTTTATACAATGAAGCCAACAGCTTTGCAGCAAAAGAAACAATTTAGTAATAAAACATTCAACTTCATTTAAATAGAGTAAGAATATTTTACAAAGCAGATTTTCTCCTACTCAACAAGCCCAATTCTGTGTGGCAATTAAGTACAAAGAGGCTGTGTTCTCATCTATGTATTAGGTCCTACTTTTAAACTCAGTCATCCAAATACTTTGCAGTACTCCATGTAGGTATCTATAGTACACAACAAATGTAATTATCCTTCTCCAGAAGAGTTTCTAAATAGCAAAGTTTCTTAGCAACAGTGGGCATTACTGACACTCCCAGAACATAGAGGATGAGGAGGCCAGCCAAGAGCGCGATTCTGGGCAGAGCATGCAGAAAGCCATCTGTCTGTGGCTTTACACACTCTGTCCTTGATTTCAAGGAAACATGTTTGGGATCTTCTCT
This sequence comes from Ctenomys sociabilis, assembly GCA_004027165.1. Classification (NCBI taxonomy): domain Eukaryota; kingdom Metazoa; phylum Chordata; class Mammalia; order Rodentia; family Ctenomyidae; genus Ctenomys; species Ctenomys sociabilis. The sequence goes on along the minus strand of PVKA01020189.1, from coordinate 38,612 downwards.
ATAGGAGTTTTTTTTTTCTTTTTTAAATCAAACTCATTGCCTAGAAAGTTTATCCTCCCCCTACTTCCTATACAGCAGTGGTAGGGAACCTGCACACATGTGCTACAGTGGTTGACTGGATGATTGAAAGCTTTAAAAAGTTCATCATCACTACTTGGATCTGAACCGCAAAATCTCAGCCCTTTCTAAAAAAATTTGAGACAAGGTCTTCTAGGTTGGTAAATAGCTCAGACTAGACATGAATTTAGAATATTCCTGCCTCAGTCTCCCAGAGTGCTGAGATTACAGGTATGTGTGTTAACACATCTAGCTTCCAAAATCTATTTTTAAAAAATTTAGTTAAGCCGGGCATGGTGGCGCATGCCTGTAATCCCAGCACTCGGGAGGCTGAGGCAGGAGGATTGTTGTGAGTTCAAGACCAGCCTGAGCTACAAAGTGAGCTTAAGGCCAGCCTGAACTGCACAGTGAGACCCTGTCTCAAACACACACACACACACACACACACACACACACACACACACACAAAAAAAAAATTAGTTATATGGCCTACCAGATAGCTCAGCACACTAAAGTGCCTGCTGAGGCAGGGATAGTGACTGGGGTGATCCCCTGTGCGCTGTGCTGGCCCCACCCCTGGTGGTGCCCTAAGACACTGATTGAGACTAGGCATGATGGTGTGGCTATAATCCCTGCACTGGGAAAGCTGAAAACAGCAGGATCACTATGAGTTCTTTTGCTTTTATCTGTACAGTGGGACCCTGTACTAAATACATTTAAAAATTAGTTATGAAGATAACTCAAAGCCATGCACAGTGGCACATACAGTTTAATCCCTGTACTGATGGAAGCTGAGGATTGTCAACTGGATAATTTTTATTTATTTTTTTATGTTGAGACAGGGTCTTGCTATGTAGTCCAGGCTAGCCTCAGATTTGAGATCTGCTTCAGCCTCACAAGTGCTGGGATTCCAGATGTACAGCATGGTGCCCAGCTCAGATTCTGATAAGAGCAGGTTATTTCTACTAGCGGCCAATCCTTTTCCCTTTACTCTATATTCTTTTTTTTTTTTTTTTTTTTTTTGAGACAGAGTATCACTATACAGTCCAGTGAGCTCAGTGACCCTGAGCTCACTTTATAGCCCAGGCTGGTCTTGAACTCACAATGATCCTCTGCCTCATCCTCCTCAGAGATGGGATTACAAGGGATTATAGACCTGAGGCACCACACCCAACTTCCCTTTACTCTATATTCTCTCTGATGTGCTGCTAAATTACCCTCTTTTGTGTACTTCAAATCTCTCTTTTTAGGGCTGGACAAATAGCTCAGTGGATTAAAGTGCCTGCAAGCACACGAGGGGCCTGGGGTTCATCCCCAGGCCTGCCCTGTCAGGCCCCTGCCCACAGGGCACACTGAGTGAGACAGCAATTGAGACTGGGTGTGGTGGTGAGGGCCTATAATTCCAGCTCTTGGGAAGCTGTAAACAGGTGGATCACTACAAGTCCAATCTAACAGTGATACAAACACCCTGTAGACCCTTCCCTAAAAAAATACAAAAACAAAAAGTTTCTCTTTTTAATTTGTAGTAGTGATTAAACATAGGGCCTTAAAATTTTGTTTGTTTGTTTGTTTGTTTGTTTGGATACAGGGTCTCATTAAATCATTAAACTCAGGCAAGGAATAAAAAGTTGATGTCTTTTTAAAAAAAAAAAATCATTAAACTGCCCAAGCTGGGTGCAAAAGTGCAGTCCTCTTAGCCTCTCAGAGTGCTGGGTGTGTGTCCCAGATTATAGGGCTGGGGGCAAGTATAACATCCTGAGTTTGATCCTTGGTACCATATGGCATGCTGGGGAGGCTGAGACAGGAGGATGATTACGAATAGTCTGAACCATGTAGCAAGACCCTACATCAAAAATAAAGTGAGCAAGCCTTAAAACAATAATAACAATAGTAATAATAATAATAATAATAATGAATAATGATAGCAGAGTAGCAGGGTATTCTTTGTCTTGGGAGTTCTCCTAAAGGCTATGTTAAAAGCTTGGTTGCCAACCTATGATACTATTCAGAAATGGTGGGGCCCTTAGGAAGAGAGCCTAATGAAAAGAAGTTAGGGGGGCTGGAGAGATGGCTCAGTAGAATCAGTGCGTGCCTGGCAAGTAAGGGCCTGAGTTCAATCCCTGGTTCCACAAAAAAAAAGCGGGGGGGAACAAGTTAGGTTCTCAAGTTGCACCCTTGAAGGGAATACTGGGATGTCCTGTCTCCCTGTTTTCCAGCCACCAAGAGGGCAACAGGCTCCTCAAACATGCACACCTGCTATGATATACTATGCTGCCACAAAATCAAAGCAACAGAGCCAAACAACCAAAGACTGGAACCTCCGAGGCTATGAGCCCAAATAAATCTTTCTTCCTTATAAGTGGATTGTTTCAGGTATTCTGTCATGGACAGAAAGCCAGTTAACATAGAATGTTTTCCCTGGGTGCTTAAAAATGAGTTATTTTATTCCATCATACAAAGAGGCATCCATGATTTGCTTCTGCTTCCTGCCTTGTTAACTTACTTCTTGTGGGGGCAGCAGTTCTATGATTCCAGCACTAGTTTTCAAACAGATGCATAGTCGGCCTGTGTGTGGGATACCATGGTAGAAGCCAGCAGACAGACAGTACAGTGTTTCTTTGCAGACAGATGGGGATTAATTTCTATGCCACACAAAGGCATTAATTTTTTATAAATCATGAACATTTCCTCCCATGGCATTTGCATAAGTTGATTTCAATTGATTTAAAATAAAAAATAAACACAGACAAATCCAAACAAGTACAGATGCAGAGTCATCGACTATTTTGCTTAGAAACTACTAAATCTAAGAAAGCATCTGCCTAAGGAGGATTACATGTTTTCTCTTCTCTGTAAGAGCAAAGGAAATGATTTCACCTACTTATAAATCACTAATTGGGGAGCAGGGCATTTTAAAAACCACAAACTTTAGCTAAAATTGAGAATCATGTTGTGATCCAATGTAAAATAGCTCTCATGGAAATTTAGTCAGCAAGAAGAACATCAGGTGACCAGAATGTTTCTAAAATTTTAGGGAGCAGTATTTCTGTATCTCTATGGATGGCACAACAGCAACTGATTCTTGGAAACTCAGGGAAGCTGCTGATTCATCTCAGTTAGATGAAAAACCTGGCAGAGAGAAACCCTTGGGACAGTAGGGTTAAATGGGAGGAATAGTGCTTCACAAAAGACATCGTAAAATCCAAGCATTGTCACAGAGAGGAGGTTCCCACCACCCAGCTTAATGTGTACTTCCCCTCTCTCTAGAACTAATCTTAAGCACCTACCCTCTTTATTTATTTATTTATTTATTTATTTATTTATTTATTTATTTATTTATTTATTTATTTAGTGGAACCCAAATCGAACTCAGCTCCTTGCACTTATTCTACTGAGCCATCTCCCCGGCCCCAGCATCCACCCTCTTATCTGATTTTTTTTTTTTTTTGCGGAGCTGGGGATTGCTCCCCGGTCCCCCTCTTATCTGAAATATCAGGAACCATAGCCTTGGGAATCTAGCAAAGGTTAGAAAGTTCATGAAGGTTGCTTACCAGTGCCCTCTGCTGACCGATAACCCCACACACGAAACACTTACGTGTCCTAACTACAGTCTCCAAAGAGTCCAAAATACACTGGCTTCTTGAACTGAGGCGCTCCTCAGACTCTTTCACAGATGTCTGGAACTGAAAAACCCAAAGTTAAAAAAAAAATCACATGTTATTATTTGGTGCACGCATACTTGTTCTTTCGCTTTGTCACCTCCAAACTCAAAGCTATACCTGTACCCAAGACGAAAATGCCTGGTATCTATCGAAGGAGTTTAGATAGACCCTCTGGAGAGTATCTCTGACTGTCAGTCAATACCTACAATCCCTTTCAGTCAGACTGGTCATCGCCTGTTATTACCACACAGCAGTTCAGGTTACTTCTTCAGAGGAGGAATGTTGTAGGCAGCTGAGTTAGATATTATAGGCAATCTCAGTAGGAAACAGTATGGAAAACAAGATACCTTGCAACTGTGGGGAAGACAGACCTTAAGACCAAAGAATAAACAAATGCAGCCACATACCTCCCTGGAGATGGGCATCAGGGATTTATTTTTTATTTATTTATTTTTTTTTTTGTCTTTTTGGAGACAGGGTCTCACTGTGCAGTTCAGGCTGGCCTTAAGCTCACTTTGTAGCTCAGGCTGGTCTCGAACTCACAACAATCCTCCTGCCTCAGCCTCCCAAGTGCTGGGATTACAGGCCTGCGCCACCACGCCCGGCAGGGATTGATATTCTAACAGGTATCAAAACACATTGAAAAAGCCAGGAGTCAGGGACCCAACCCCCTACAGGAAAAGCCCCTGTTCTGTATTCATGTCCCCTTGCTATGTGACTTGCTTCCCCATTTGATCATGATTTAATCAATTTTACCCGAGCAATTGTGCTTGTCATTTTATTATTTGGCCATAGTTTTGTCCTACCTCATGTGCAAGTTCCCATGTTTTTCACCTTAGACCTACTTTATCTCATGATTTTGGTCTATAAAAATCCCTAGAAAAAGCACATTTCTTGGTAACCTACTTGGGCCCCCTTCTGCCCCTCTCTCAGATAGAAACTTTCTTTCCCCCAGTAAATATATTCTACTCTTTTTTTTTTTTTTGTCTTTTTGAGACAGGGTCTCACTATGCAGTTCAGGCTAGCCTTAAGCTCACTTTGTAGTTCAGGCTGGTCTCGAACTCACAACAATCCTCCTGCCTCAGCCTCCCGAGTGCTGGGATTACAGGCATGCGCCACCACGCCCGGCTGTTTTTGTTTTTTTTTTTTTTTTTTTTTTTTTGTGGAACTGGGGATTGAACTCAGACCCTTGCTCTTGCCAGGGAAGAGCCATCTTCCTGGCCCCTATATTCCACTCTTAAAAAAAAAAAAAGACATCACAGAATACTTGTTTATTTTACTAACTTAACAGTGCTCACTTCAGCAGCATATATATTTTATTAACTTGGAAAATTACTATTTAATTAATTTTTAATTAATAATACAGGGTGGTTAAAATTAAGGTCAATAGGCTCTTTGTGTATGTCCAGAAATACATTATAATTATTAAAGGTCTTAAATAAGATTCTCTAACTTCTTGAAATGAAACTAACTTACCCTTTGAATGCTTTCTCTGACTTGGGAAACAAAGTTGTGTACAGTCTCACTACAGTGGGAGAAAAAAAGACAACAAATTTTGTGAAATACTGAAACAACACATAACAGAACTGATCCTATGAGTATGGTGAGTATCCACCTATAAGAGCATCAAAACACTGCTTGATCAGAGATGGAATTGAACCCAAAAACCTTAGAAGGATCCTGCTGCCTCAGCCTCCGGAGTGTTGGGATCACAGGCAGGTGCCACCAGGCCTGACTCAAGCAAGTCAAGTGTTTACTAAAGTAGGAATGACCAGTTTGTATTCTTTTTTCTTTTTTTGCAGAACTGGGGGTTGAACTCAGGCCCTTAAACTTGCCAGGGAAGTGCTTAATCTACTGAGCCATTCCCCGGCCCCCAGCTTTCATTCTTACAGCAACCGTGACTTCAGAAAATAGTGTTTTATTCTTATGGTTCAAAATCCCTAGACACATCTTAGTTTCATCATCATACTGACTATAAAAGGACACTGATACACAAACAGTTCTATGAGGGTTTTTGGTATTGGGAATCAAACTCATTTTCCAGACAGGAACCTGTGACCTTTGGCTTTCCAGACAGGAACTTGTGCCAGTGAGCTGTATGTCCAGCCCTGCTTGTTTGTTTTTGAGACAGGGTCTCACTATACAATGCAGTTTAGCCTCAAATTCTCAATAATCTTCCTGCCTCAGTTTTCTTCCTTGAGTGCTGAGATTACAGACATGTGTCACCAATATTTATGCAATAGATTTTCATTTTTACAGAAGGTTGGGTGTGGTGGCTCACACCTCTAATCCCAGCACTGGGGAGGCTGAGGCAGGATTATTGCAAGTTTGAGACCAGCCTGGGCTACAGAGTAAGCTGAAGGCCAGCCTGAACTGTATAGTAAGACCCTGTCTCAAAAACTCACACACACATACACATACACACACACACACAAAAAAAAAAAATCCAAAAAATTAAATAAGCTGCCTGTTAAACCTAAAGAAGCAATTTTATAACTACCAAGAAAACTAATTTCTCTGACTGGGGCTGGGGAAATGCTCAGTGGAATAAGGCTTCCCTGGCAAGCGCAAGGGCCTAAATTCAATCCCCAGTTCCACAAAAAATAGAAAATGAATGTAAGGAAGCTGGGCACAGTGGTGCACGCCTGTAATCCCAGTAACTGGGAGGCTGAGGCAGAAGGATCCTTTGAAGTTCCAGACCAACCTGGACTACAAAATGAGCCCAAGGCCAGCCTGAACTGTACAGTAAGAGGTTTTCTAAAACAAACAAAAAACTAGAGAAGTTCAATCCCCAGTTCTGAAAAAAAAAAGTAAGAGGTTTTTTTGTCTGGCAAGTGCATGGTCTTGAGTTCAATCCCTGGTACCACAACAACAACAACAACAACAACAACAACAACAACAAAAAGACCCAAAAAAAGGACTGGTAAGATAGCTCAGTGGACTAAGCACCTGCTTAGGCAAGAGCAGGAGCAGGAAGCGGGGGGGGGGTTCACTCCCCAGCACCATGTGCCTCACTGGCCCTGCTCCCGAGGCATGGACAAGACACTGAAACCATGCAATCCCAGCAAGGGAGGCTGAAAACAAGAGGCTCACTATGAGTCCAAGCCATGTAGTGAGACCCTGTATCAAATACACTTGGAAAAAAAAAAAAAAAGAGGAAGAAGAAGAAAGGAAAGAAGAAGGAAGAAGGAGGAGGAGGAGGAGCAGCAGCAAGAATGTAGGTGCTGAGCAGGTGTGGCAGCACAAGTCTGTCCTACTGACACTTGACAGCCAGGAAGATAACACAGTAGCACAGTGTCTGCTGGCAAGCACAGGTTTTTGAGTTCAATTCACAGTCAAAACAAAACAAAACAAAACAAAACAAAACAAAAAGCAAAAAACAAGAGGCTGGGAAGATAGCTCAGTAGAATAAGCATTCTGAGTTCAATCCCCGGTTCTGAAAAACAAACAAAATCTAGCACTTGAGAGGCTGAGGCAAGAGGCAAATCACTGCAAACTTGAGGCCACCTGGGTACACAGTGAGTTCAAGGTCAATCCAAACTACACAGCAATAGCATGTCTCAATACATAAAAAAGTAGGGTTTGGGAGATAGCTCAGCTGTCTAAGCGCCTGCCTAGCAAGCACAAGGATCCAGGTTTGATCCCCAGTACTGCATGCTGGCCCCCAGAACCCTAGGTGTGCCTGTAGTCCCAGTGCTGGGGTGGCTGAGACAGGAGATCACTATGAGTCCGAGCTGCAAAGCATCCAAACTACATAGTGAGACCTTATACCAAATGAATAAATACATGATTTTAAAATTGTTAAATAAATAAATGCTACCATTGTGATTTTTTATTTTATTTATTTTTTTTAATTTAGTGCAGGGTCTCACCACACAAAGCTGGGATTACAGGCATGCACCACCAAGACCGGTTTCATTCGCTGTCTCATCGTGCTCCTGGGTGGGGCCAGCACGGTAGACGAGGGATTGAGCCGTCAGCCCCTGCGTCTGCCTAAGCAGGTGCTTTAATTCTAATCCATTTACATTTTTATTTGTACCTTCCCTCCAGGAACTAGGTCTCACTATATGCCTCACATTGGTCTTATACTTAGGAGCTCATGTGACCCTTATGCCACATATAGGACTTATAGGGGTGAGCCGTCACTCCTGGTTTAGCAGTGTTAATTCACCTCATATTTGCTAATAAAAAACCCCTAATAATATGCATATAATTCAGAATACATCTTAAAAATATAAACATTTGAAAGTGAGAAAAACAGCCTAAATGATGACTTAATTTGTGTGTTGAGCCAGGGATATAGCTCAGTGGCACAATGCCTGCCTGGCAAATGCAAGGTCCCGAGTTTGATTCCTGGTACCAAAAAAATAATTTGTGTATTATATTGGGCCTAAAGACACAGTAGTTAAATGGATAAGAAACAACCTAGCATGCAGGAGCCCCTGATTTCAATACATAGCCAAAAAAGGAATTTATAGTTTTGGTTTTTTTGGGGAGGCAAGTTAGAGGGTCTCACTCTACAGTTCAGGTTGGTCTTGAACTCACTTTGTAGGCCATGCTAGCCTCAAATTCACAGTGATCCTCCTGCCTCAGTCTCCTGAGTGACGTGATCAAAGGTGTGTACCACCATGCATGCCTCAAATTCAAGTATTTTTATTTTGGTATGGGGGATTAAAGGCCTCCACACAGTAGGCAAGCTGTGTATCATTGAGTTATACTCCCAGACCTTTAAAATTTTTTTATTTAGAGAGGCTGGGAGATAGCTCAGCAGTCTAAGCACCTGCCTTGCAAGCGCAAGGACCTGAGTTTGATGCCCAGTACCACATGCCATGCTGGCCCTAGAACCCTAGACGTGCCATGCTGGCCACTGAAACCAGGCCAGCACTGGGGAGGCTAAGTTAGGAGGAACACTATGAGTCTGAGCTGAGTATCAAGATCCCATACCAAATAAATTTAAAAAAAATACATATATATATATATATATATATATATATATATTTTTTTTTTTTTTTTTTTTTTTTTTTTTTTTTTTTAAGAACTGGGGATTGAAATAAGGAACTTTTGCTTGAAAGGGAAGTGTTTATTTTATTGAGTTATTTCCCCAGCC
>PVKA01020189.1:0-29686 GCA_004027165.1 Ctenomys sociabilis | reverse complement strand
GTTTGGCAGAGTCTTGCTAGAAGCTCGGATTTGTAGTGATCCTCCTGTCTCAGCCTCCCCAATGCTGGGATTACAGGCACACCACAGCAAGCTAATCATTATATTTTTCATCCTGAAGTAATTAATGTTATCTAATATCCTAAACCTGATAATTTGAAAGGATAACAAATTAGAGGGCGAAATTTTAGACAGAATCAGTACTATTTATTTTAGTTTTAAACAATTTTTTAAAAAATATGTTATTCCTTTTTTTTTTAAATTTTTTTTTGTTATTCCTTTTTTTACAGGGTCTTGCTACTCAGCTCAGACTCATAGTGACCCTCCTGTCTCAGCCTCCCTAGAGCTGAGATTACAGGCATTCACCACCATGCCTGGTTTTGGTAGCAGCATGACACCCGCAACTGGGAGGAGACCAGGTCCCTGCACCTGCCAGGCAGGCATTAGACTGCCAAGCTATCTCTCCAGCCCAGAGTCTATACTACTTGAAAACTATATTTTTTCTAATAAATCCTCTAGTTTTTTGAATTCTCAGGCCAAAATTTTGCCAGCCTTATTTTATTTTAGTCTACCACAAGTCACATTAATACAAAAGCATTAAGTGTGGCACCACACATTAATAGAAGAACTAAAAGGGCCAGACATGGAGCCAGATGTCTATAGTCCCAGCTCTTTGGGAGACTGAGACAGGACAATCACAAGTTGGAGACCTTATTTCAAAATAATATTTTAAATTTTAAAAAATGGGCTAAGGAGATAGTACAGTGGAATAAGTGCTTGCCTGGCAAGCACAGGGACCTGAGTTCAATCCCCAGTACCACGGAAAAAAAAAGGGTTGGAGATGCACCTAAGTGTGAAGGCCCTAGGTTTAATTCTCAGTGCTGAAAAAAAGAGAAGAGCCTAAAAAACTAAGATGAGTACTCACAAGCCTACAGTCCAGCAATTGGGAGACTGAGGTAGTTAGGTCAAGTTTGGGTCCCCCAGGTGTAGTGGTGCATGCCTGTACTCTGAGCACTCAGGAGGCTGAGGTGGAAGATCAGAAGTTCACTGTGAGTTTGAGACCAGCTTGGGTTACAAAATGAGCTCAAGGCCAGCCTAAGCTTTATAGTGAGATCCTGTCTCAAAAAAGTAACTGGAGAAAGGGTTCAGCAGTCTAAAGTACCTGCCTGGCAAGCACAAGGACCTAAATTTATTTATTTATTTTTTTTGTCTTTTTGAGACAGGGTCTCACTATGCAGTTTAGACTGACCTTGAGCTCACTTTGTAGCTCAGGCTGGTCTCGAACTCACAACAATCCTCCTGCCTCAGCTTCCCAAGTGCTGGGATTACAGGCATGCACCACCATGCCTGGCTAAGAACCTAAATTTAATCCCCAGTACCACATGCCTTGCCAGCCCCTAAAACCAGGAGTGGTGATGCACACCTGTAATGCCAGCTCTGGGGATTACTATGGGTGTGAACTGCAAAGGAGGCAGGGAGATAGCTCAGTAGAATAAGTGCTTCCCTGGCAAGGGCAAGGGCCTAAGTTCAATCCCCGGTTCTGCCAAAAGAAAAAGAAAAAAATCTGGATGTTGTAAGTTCAAGCCCCAGAAGCACAAACACACAAATCATGTAAACTGGAAGGCAAGAGAGCTATGCATTGGTTGATAGGATTTTTTTTTTTTTTTTTTTTTTTTTTTGCATTGGGAATCAAACTCAGGACCTCTCGCTTGTTAAACAGATGCTGCACCACTAAGCTAAATCCCCAGCCCTGAAATGTTAACTTGAATGAGCTAAAGGATACTCAGATGTCTGGTAAAACAATTATGAGTATGTTTGCAGGAGAGTTTACATAAGAGGTAAGCACTGAATTGATAGGCTAAGTAAAGAAGACAACCCTTCTAACACCATCTGATGTGTGAGGGCCTGAACTGAGCAAAAATGCAAAAGAGGAGTAAATTCACTCTCTGGAGTAACCTATCTTCTGCCTTTCAGTATCAGAGCTCCTCCTCAGGCCTTCACATGAGCAGCCTTGGCTCTCTGTCCTGAGCCCCTCTGACTCAGACTGAATTACACTAACAAATTTCCTCTTCTCTAGTCAGAAGACACATTATGGGATTTTCTGACCTCCACAATCTTGGGGGGCAATTCCTGTAATAAAATCTATTCTTTGGGGCTGGGGAAGATGGCTCAGTGGAATAAGCACTTCCCTGGCAAGCGCAAGGGCCTGGATTTAATCCCCAGTTGGGGCGGGGCGAAGATTTTTTTTTTTTTTTTGCAGAACAGGGGATTGAACTCAGGGATTAAACTCAGGCCCTTGCACTTGCCAGGGAAGTGCTTATTCCACTGAGCCATTTCCCTGGCCCTTGTTTTAGTTTTTTGAGACAGTGTTTCACTATGTAGTTCACCTTAGCCTCAAAGTCTTGGTGACATTCCTGCCTCAGCTTCCCATGTGCTGGGATTACAGGTGTGTGTTACTATGCCTCTTTTTTTTGTACCACTTGTTATCTGTCTCTCCCTATTATATATACAAATCTTACTTAGTTTCTCTGGAGAACTGTTAATATATGCTATGATGCTGATTGAATTATTTGATTTTTTAAACTGGTACTCTACTAACCTGTCTTGAAACTGTCTCATTTCTATTTCTTTCTCAATAAAATTAATTAAAAATAATAAGCTGGTACTGAGTACTGAAACCAGGACCTTTGCACTGACCTACATCCTTGACCCTTTTAAATTTATCTTTCATGTATTTTTTTTTCCTGCAGACTAGTGATCAAATCCAGGCCTTCATATAGAACTTCATTCCTAGTCCTTTTTATTTTGAAACAGTCCCACAAAGTGAATGAATGGCCCAAGTTGGATTTGAAACTGGAGTCCTCTTGCCTCAAGCTCCCAGAGTGCTAGGAGCATGGCTGTGGGTTCCCCAAATCACTAAGTTACCCAGGCTGGCTCTGACCTTGTGATCCTCCTCTAAGAGTGCTGACTCATTTGATTAATGACATTCCATTCTGTTTCCTCAGGAAACACAGATTTGCTTATCCATTTGAAAAGTTTCCATACCTGTCACATTTGTCTTTTGCTCTTTGGTTTTTCTCCTCAAACTGTTTCAAGAGGCATTTTGATTTTCCAACTGGCAAAGGAAGAGAAAATAATGCTTCATCCTTCGTCTCGCCTCCAAAGAGGTATGGTTTTGTTTGATACTTTGTGAAGATACTAGGTTCACTCTGTTAAATGAAAAAAAAAAAATCAACATACCATTTTACATATAATTTTTTTTTTCAGAACTGGGGATTGAACTCAGGCCCTTGTGCTTGCCAGGGAAGTGCTTATTCCATTGAGCCATCTCCCCAGCCTCAATTTTTTTTTTGGTGGAACTGGGGATTGAACTCAGGCCCTTGCCTGGCAAGTGCTTATTCTACTGAGCTATCTCCCTTGTCCCAGAATTCATTATATTCTGTACAATGAAGAATCACTGGAGAGGAGGGGGAACAAGAAAGAAGAGAGGAGGAAGGGAGAGGAAGGGAGAAAAGGGGAAAGGGGTAAGGAGGGGAGAGGGGCAAGGACACAGGAGGAGACGAAAAGGGAGGGGAGAGGAGCAGAGGGGAGGAGAGGGGAGCAGAGTAGAGAAGCAAAGCTGGGCATGTAGGTCAATGTGAGGCTCTGGATTCAACCCCCACATCACGCACTAAATGCTAAAATGCCCAGAGGGGTGACCTGATAGTGCACCGGATTAATGCACCTGCTTAGACAGAGGGCAGTGGCCAGGGTTCAATCCCTGGAGTGCCATGCATTGAGATTGGGAGTGGTGGCGTGCAACTATAACCACAACACTTGGGGGGCTGAACACAGGAGAATCACTATGAGTCTGATCTGTGTAGTGAGACCCTGTAGACCCTGCCCTAAATACAGAAAAATATAAAATAAAATAAAATGGCTGGAAATCTGTTGTGTTAATTAATTAATTTTGTACTGGGGATTGAACTCAAGACCTGGTGTTTGCCAGGCAGATGCTTATGCCACTGAGTTATCTCCCCAGACCAGTTGCATAAATTTAAAAGTAATAACAGAAATTGCTATTTTTAGGACAGTGTGTTAAAGTTTTTATAATTACAGGGTTAACTCAAATTGCTGGGTGGTTTTTTTTTAATCTTATTTATTTATTTATTTGGTATAGGGTCTTGCTACATGCAGTTTGGACCTGGAATGGATTGCCAGGCAGGTGCTTAGACTGCCAAGATATCTCCCCAGCCCCTCAAACTGCTGTCTGTATTGTGTTTTGAGACAAGGAACTGATAATGTAGTCCACACCAGCTTTGAACCTGCCTGAGCCTCCTGAGTTGGGATTAAGGGGTGTACCACATCTGGAAAACTGCTGGGCATTTTTTGCTTGTTTTTTTAGTTCAGGGTCTGCAGGATCTCATTACACAGATGTGGACTCATAGGACTCCTAGTGATTCTCCTGTTTTTAGCTTCCCAAGAGCAGGGATTACAGGCATGCACCACCACACCCAGTCTCAATCCAGGTCTCAGCGCCCCTACAGGCTGGCCCCGAAAAGTATTTCTTTCTTTTTTTTTTTTTTTTTTTTTTTTTTTTTTTTTTTTTTTGGCAGAACTAGGGATTGAACTCAGGTCCTTGCGCTTGCCAGGGAAATTATTTCTTCTGTGAAATTTTTCACAAACTAGTATGACTAGACTTAGGGATAAATTTTTATTTTTTATTTTTTTGTCTTTAGACTTAGGAAAAGGGATTTTCATTTCCCTAGAAGTGTTCAAGGGTCTCAATACTCTATATTGTTTTGGTAAAAGGATAAAATGCAAATATATATGTATTTTTTATTTCAAGACACCACATCAAATGAGTTACCAATAAAGCAGAAGTTTATTCAGGATGACAGTCATTAGAATTGTACAATTCTAAGAGCTGGTCAGAGGGGTCGGGGAGATGGTTCAGTGAAATAAGTGCTTCCTTGACAAGCATAAGGGCCTGAGTTCAATCCCTGGTCCCCTCCCAAAAAAAAAGAGCTGGTCAGATAGCTCAGCAGATTAAAGCACCTGCTTAGGCAGACTCAGGGATCGGGGTTCAATCCCTGGAGTGCCATGCCAGCCCCACCCCTGGCAGTGGGCTGAGACTGGGCATGGTGGTGCACCACTGTAATCCCAGTGCTTGTCAGGCTCCAAACAGGAAGTTCACTACTAGTGAGACCGGCAGACAAATAGCTCAGCAGATTAAAGCACCTCCAAATGGGCCCAGGAGCTAGGGGTTCAATCCCTAGGCCTTCCTGCACTGGCCCTGCCCCAGGGATGCGCTGAGATGTAATTGAGACTGGGAATGGTGGCATATGCCTGTGATCCCAGCATTGAGGAGGCTATAAACAAGAGAATCACTACGAGTCCAATCTAGTAGTAGACCCTTCCCTAAAAATACAATAAATAAATAAATAAATAAATAAATAAATAAAGTTTAAAAAAAAGAAATTTACAATTCTAAAATATATTCCAGGCCAGGCATGGTGACACACATTTATAAACACAGCCCTCAGAATGCTGAGGCAAGGAGGATCCCTTTCCAGTTCAAGGGCAAGGCTGGGGAGATAGCTCAGTAGAATAACTGCTTGCCTGGGAAGCACAAGGTTCTCAATCATTGGTACTGCAAAAAAAAAAAAAGAAGAAGAAGAAGAAGAAGAAAAGAAACCACTCAAGGGCAGTCTGGGCAGCAAAGTAAGTTCAAGGCCAACCTGAATAGCATAGTAAAACCCCATCTCAAAAACACCAAAACTAAGTTGGTTGTGGTGATGCATGCTTGTAATACCAGTACTCTAGAGGCTGAGGTAGGAGGATTACTGCAAGTTTGACACCAGCCTGGGGTACAAAGTGAGCTCAGGGCCAGCCTGAGCTGCATAGCTGCATAGTGGCATATTGAGACCCTATCTCCAAAAGACAAAAAACAAAAAAACAAAAAACAAAAAAAAATCAGCCAAGGTAGCTCAGAGGACAAAGTGCCTGCTTTGGCAAGCACAGGGACAAGGGTTTGATCACCAGTCCTCATGCCCCACTGGCCCCGCTGAGACACACTGAGCCCACCGAGACCAGGCATGGTGGAGCATGCCTGAAATCCCAGCACCGGGTAGCCTGAAAGCAGGAGGAACAAAGGAGTCCAAGCTGTGTAGTGAGACCCTGTACTAAATACATAAAATGAAAAATAAAAAATATAAAAATAAAAGACAAATGCTCCAACAGAATAATTTTCATAGCTTATGAAATATGTGTAGAGAAATTATAGAAATCCGACTCACATCCAGAGAATTCTGTTCCGACTGTTTTGGATGTCTCAAGTGAGCACCTAAGTCTAAGGGTGCTGACAGGGTCTCTGAATTTTCTGGACAAAACTGAGATCCAAAGAGGAACTGGGAATCACTGAGAGCAGAATAATCAGTCTGATTATTATTCCAGTTAGATGACTTTGTGGTCCTGAAATTAAGCAAAAATAAATAAATTAATTAATTAACAATAAAAATACATGCACACACACAAGTAGGCTAGTATCTTGAATAAACACTAATACATAATTCACAATTTCAGAATATCCTGGGCAGAATTTTAGCTTATTCTGATCTCTAAGACCCTTACACATGGCCAGTATTACCTACAGAGACAAACACACATACAAAAAAAAATTTGTTTTTGTTTTGAGACAGGGTTTCACTATATAGTACAGAGTGGCCCTGAATTCATTTATGCAGTCCGGGCTGGCTTCAAACACACAGTGATCCTCCTGCTTCAGTCTCTCTAGAGCTAAGGTTAAAGGTGTATACCACCAAGCCTGGGAACAAGAAAATGTTACATGCCACATATTTTTATTATAACAACCTTGGAACCATCAAATGACAATTCAACCAGAAAAAACTGACACTATTACTTCTTATATCACAGCATTCTGGACTATAACACCATTTTGCATATCAAAGTTCACAAAATTTTTAGGAATTAAAAGAACATCCTCAGGCTGGGGATATAGCTCAATGGCACACGTGCCTACCTGGCAAGCACAAGGTCCTTAGTTTGATTCTCAGTACCAAAAAAACAAAAAACAAAAACAAAAACACTCTTTTAAAAAATGTATCAGTTCATTATTAAGGGACTAGGTAGATAAAAAATGAAATATACATTTAGTTGATATAATAGAAACAATAAAATAGAATTACATATAATCACACTTTTTGTCAAAAACAATTTTGTGTGCAAACAATTTAAAAGTCAAATGAGCTCAATCATAAATCTTTTATGTGAATTTTTGTTGAGACAAGATCTCTGCATAATCCAGGCTGGCCTCGAATTTGTGATCCTCCTACCTTAGCCTCCAGATTTAGGCCTGTACTCCTATGCCCAGCTTATTTATGTGAAATTTTAAACCTACATATGCACACTGAGCAAATATACTGAGTATAAAGAAGATGAAGGAGGATACACACAAAGTAACTTTCTTAAAAGTGTGTGTCTGTGGGTAAGGGAATAGACGAGAAGGAAACATAACAGAATAAATGCAAGATAAATCCTGTTGTGGAATATTTGCATCCTCCTCAAATTTATGTCCAAAGAGAAGGTATTTAGAGGTGGAGCCTTTGGAAAGTACTTTGGTTTTAATGAGATTCTGAGGGTAAGATATAATTAATGTCCTTAAAAGAGCTATCAGGGGGCTGAGGAGATAGCTCAGTAGAATAAGTGCTCCTCTGGCAAGCGCAAGGGCCTGAATTCAATCCCCTGTTCTGCCAAAAAATAAATGAATAAATAATAATTATAAAATAAAAAAGAAGAGATATCAGATAGCTAAGAAATGTTCAAGATGCCCCACGTACGCACACTTACACACACACACACACACACACACACATAGTATACCTTGGCTTCTGTCTTAGTCATGAGAAGGCATGTAATCTTTTTTTTTGGTGGAACCAGGAATTGAATGCTTATTCTACTGAGCTATCTCCCCAGCCCCCACACATAATCAAAGAGGTCTGTCTATAAGCCAGGAATAAAGGCCTCACTAGAAACCAACCAAATTTGCACTCTGACTCCAGACTCAAGAGCTGTGAGAAAATAAGTTTCTCACTCCTGGCCTATAATATTTTGTTGTGGTGGCAGCCTGAGCAGACAGGTTTCATCCACAGAGAAACATATGAACAATTCAAATCTGTGCAGAAGAGTACAAAAAAAAAAAAAAAAAAAAAAGACCCAAAACTTTTTGAAAACTGTGTATGGTGGCACATACCTGAGATCTAGCACTTAAGCAGCTGAGGCAGAAGGACTGTTAATTCAAGTCCAACCTATGCTATATGTTGAGATCCTATCTCAAAGTCAAAAACAAAATAACAGAAATTCTTTTAGGACAGGGTTTATAGGGTCTCACTGCATAGATCCGACTCATAGTGATCCTCCTGTTACAGCTT
This sequence comes from Ctenomys sociabilis, assembly GCA_004027165.1. Taxonomy (NCBI): domain Eukaryota; kingdom Metazoa; phylum Chordata; class Mammalia; order Rodentia; family Ctenomyidae; genus Ctenomys; species Ctenomys sociabilis. The sequence goes on along the minus strand of PVKA01020189.1, from coordinate 21,260 downwards.
CCCACGTGCACACCACGATGCCCAGTCTCACACTGTCTCAGAGTGCCTGACACAGCAAGCCTGGGAATCAAACTCTCTCAGCCCCTGCATTTGCCTAACCAGGTGCTTTAATCCTCTGAGCTATTTGGCCGGACCCCCCAATTTTTTTTTTGATAGGTATTTTTTTTTCCATCTTTTTAGTGTCTTGTCTTTTCTTGCTTTAAATACATGCATCTATGAGCTTCCAGCATCTACTTGCTTTCCTCAGAGGTCTATGCCAGTCTTTTTTTAAGTGTATATTAGTCATACAGAATAGTGGATTTTGGGGCCAGGGAGATGGCTCTGTGAAATAAGCGCTTCCTTGGCACGCACAAGGGCCTGAGTTCAATCCCCGGTTCTGCCAAAAAAAAAATAAAAAATAAAAAAGCTTGAGGTACCAGAATAGTGGATTTTATTTAGGATATTTGAACATGAATAAAATATATTTTGATAGTTCATAAGCCCCATTACCTTTCATGTCAGTGTTTAAACCTCATGTATGAAGGGAGGGCCACAAGTTTGCACTCATCTTGGGCAATTTAATAAGAATGTATGGGGGGATTTCAATCCCTGGAACTGCCAAAAAATTTTTAAAGATATTTCAACTGGGTGTGTTGGTACATGCCTGGAATCCCAGCACTGGGAAGGATGAGGTAGGATCATCATGAGTTTGAGGATAGCCTGGGCTACATAGTAAGCTCAAGGCCAGCCTGAATTATACATCTAGATACTGTCTCAAGAAACCAAAACCACAGTCGGGCGTGGTGGTGCATGCCTATAATCCCAGCACTTGGGAGGCTGAGGCAGGAGGATTGTTGTGAATTCAGACCAGCCTGAACTACAAAATGAGCTTAAGGCCAGCCTGAACTGCATAGTGAGACCTTGCCTCAAAAAGACAAAAAAAAAAAAAAAAAAAAAGCCCAAACTAAAAATAACAAAAAAAGATATCTTAGCCAAGCATGGTGATACATGCCTATAATCCGAGTACTCAGGAGGCTGAGGCAGGAGGATTGCCATTAAGTCCAGTTTAGTCTAGAGTACACAGTGAGTTCAAGACCAAGCTGGATTGCATAGTGAGGCCCTGTTGCAAAAAAAAAAAAAAAAAAAACAAAAAAAACAGAGAGAGAGAGAGAGAGAGAAAAAACAACCAAACAAAAAAGGATATCTCAGGGCCAGGGAGATGGCTCAGTAGACTAAACTCTTTCCTGGCAAGCACAAGGACCTGAGTTCAATTCCTGATTCCAGGAAAAAAAAAAAAAAAAGATATCTCAGTAACAACCTCCATTTATTTAATGGTACTGAATAACCTGAGAATAAAAGCTTTCATTAGGGATGGAGAGATAGCTCAGTGGAATAAAGTGCTTCCCTGGCAAGTGCAAGGGCCTGAGTTCAATCCCCAATTCCACCAAAAAATAAAAGCTTTTCATTAACTCACACATATCTACTCACAAATCACTCTATTTTCAAACATTTAATTTAAACTTATTTGTGTGTAAGTACATAGTTTAAGTTCATAGTATACAAACAAAAAAGTTAATATATATGTTGTTATAAGCATAAAAGAAACTCAATAGTTCAAATATAAGGGCAATTATTTTCACTCACAGAACATTTTCTTGAGATTAGCTAAAGTAATGGGCTTCATATATATATACTATAAAACAAGTAGCAAAATCATTGCTCAAAATAGCAATAATCAAGTAGGCTAGAAAAAACAAAAAGTTCTGTGACCCTACTGAAATCATGTAAGATTTATATCTGGAGCAAATAATCTGGAATTTGGGGTCTTGTTTCTTTCTTTCTTTTTGGCGGAATTGGGGATTGAATTTATGCTCTTACACTTGCCAGGGAAGCTCTTATTCCACTGGGTTTTTGTTTTGGTTGTTTGATTTTTGAGACAGGATCTCACTATGCAACCTAGGGTAGCCTCTAACTCAAAGCGATCCTCCTGCCTCAGTGCTATAATCCCAGCATATAGGGATTACAGCCATGCACCATCACACCCAGCTACAACCCCCAGTTAAAGATTTATAGGGCAGGGCTGGGGAGATGGCTCAGTAGAATAAGCACTTCTCTGGCAAGCACAAGGCCCTGAGTTGAATCCCAGGTTCTGCAATAAATAAATAAATAAATAATAAAAATAAAAATTTATGGGGCAGTAAGATAGCCCAATGGACTAAGTGGCCTGCTTATGCAAGTGCAGGAACTGGGTTTGATCCATGGCACCATAAGCCATGTCAACCCTGCCTTTGGGTGTATGCTGAGCCTGGTATGGTGTAATCCCAGCACTGGGGGCAGGGGTGAAAACAGGAGATCACTATGAGTCTGAGCTATAGTGAGACCCTGTATCAAATACATTAAAAAAAATTATCTACTTTGTATTACTGCTAAGAACATTTTTCTTTTTGAGAAATAAAGACAAAGTGTTCTAGGTTTTTGATCAATTAATAACTTTCCTCAGGAAGGTATTAGGGAGGAACAGAACTATCCAATGATACCAAAGGCATACCAAAAGCAATAGAATTTGTTTTAAAATATACTACTGGGGACTACCTTCAAAATTAGGAATAATAGACTTAATATAGGTTAGTGGGCACCAATCTAAGTGCCTCAGTAGAGCAACAGAGTGGGTACACTCTTTTCTTTGGTACTTGGGTTTAAGCTCAGTACCTTGAGCTTTCTAGGCATGTGTTTATGCCATGAGCTTTCTCCCCAGCCTCTCCCCCCTTTTCAAAGTCATTTATTTACTTATTTGAGATGTCTTTTTTTTTTTGGTCTTTTTAGACAGGCTCTTGCTATGCAGTTCAGGCTGGCCTTACGCTCACATTGTATCCCATGCTGGTTTTGAACTCACAAAGGGGCTCTTTTTTTTTTTTTTTTTTTTTTGTCTTTTTGAGACAGGGTCTCACTATGCAGTTCAGGCTGGCCTTAAGCTCACTTTGTAGCTCAGGCTGGTCTCGAACTCACAACAATCCTCCTGCCTCAGCCTCCCGAGTGCTGGGATTACAGGCATGCGCCACCATGCCCAGCTAACAAGGGGCTCTTATCCCTATAATAGCTACCAATTCCAATATGATGTCAAACTCATAAATGAACACTGATTTGATTTTGCTCTTTACTATTTCAGTAGAGTTGCCCCAACTGTGGTCAGATGCTACATGTTAGACCTTGTCTTATTTTCATACATACAGTCTAAAGCCCTGTGCTAGAATACATAGTACTCAGTTAACATATTTGACCTGATTCCCTACTGGAAAATGAGAAGAATCAAAAAAATAAGCATAGGAAGGAGCAACAATGACAAAGGAGATGAAAAAAGAGGCAGTATGGGGGTATTTCTATTCCAATGAACTAAAAGGAAACAGACTTTTTTTCTATGAAACATTAAGAATCTTTTAAATATAGGAGAATATAAGCAGAAAACTTACCCAGAGCCTGAAGGAATAGTGAACATCTCTTTCATATTCCAGACATTAAAACTCATTTCTTATGATTTTCTCTATCAAAAAGAACACAAATTAATAATAATATTAGTTATGAAGATTAGTCATGCAAACATGCCTATAATTCCTTATAATTCCAGTACTCAGGAGGTTAAGACAGGAGAATCAAAAGTTCAAGGTTAGCCTGCCCTACATACTAAAGCCTTATTTCAAGTTAATTAACTTTGAGACATCATCTTAATAAATCATGATTTTGCACAGGCTGGGCTTGAACTCAAGAACCTGCTGCCTCAATTTCCCAGATTACTAGAATTATAGGCATGCACAACCGTGATGGGCTGGGATAGATTCTAAACCAGGTCAGTCCAGTACCTAAGCCATGCTGCTTAAAGCACACTATATTTTGTTTTTTAGTATTGGCTCTGTTTTAGGTACTTTCTAGGACCAAGCAGCTCTGAATGTCTCCTTTTATTAGTAGCAAAGCATTAAATTGAAATCATATAGCTAGCTATCTTACTTGTTTTCTTTAGTTTTTTGAGACAGGGTCTTGCTGTGTAATTCAGGCTGGCCTTAAACTTCTTACAGAGCTCAGGCTGGCCTCAGACTCATAGTGTTCTTGCCTGAACATGATGGGATAACAGATGTATGCCACTACATCTAGCCAAAATCTTTAGAAGCCACCAGATAAGGGCTTGGGATGTAGTTCAGTGGCACAGCACCTGCCCGGCAAGCCTGAAGCCCTGAGTGCAATTCCCAGTTAAAAAAAAAAAAAAAAAGAAAGAAAAAAGCCAGGTGTGGTGGTGCATAACTATAATCCTAGTACTCAGAAGGCTGAGGCAAGAGGATCACTGGGAGTTGGAGGTACCCTGGCTGCACAGTGAGCTCAAGCTCAGCCTGAACTATATAGTGAGACCATCTTAAAAACAAAACAAACAGATTTCTTACACTTATAAACTGAGTGAAGTTGGTCACTTTTTTAAATATTTTGTCATTAAGTGACCAAACGATGACATCTAAAAGAATAAAGATAGGAATTCAGGAACATAAATATGGAGTGATTCAGGGATAAAGTACCTGTTTAGCATGTGTGAAGTTCTGGGTTCAAGGCCCAGCAACTACAACAACAAAATAAGGGGCTGGGGAGATGGCTCAGTGGAATAAGCACTTCCCTGGCAAGCTCAAGGGCCTGAGTTCAATCCCCGGTTCCACCAAAAAAAAAAAAAAAAAAAGAAAAATAAATAAATAAACAAGGCTGGGAAAATAGCTCAGTGTATTAAAGTGGGGGGGTGCTGAGATGGCAATTGAGAATGGAGACTGGGAGTGGTGGCGAGTGCTTATAATCCCAGCTCTTGGGAAATTGTAAACAGGCAGATCACTAGGTATCCAATCTAGTAGTGACACCCTGAACACCCGTTAGGCTCTTCCCTAAAATACAGAAAAAGAAAAAAAAAAAAGCAAAACAAATGAAAAGCAGTTAGACATGATAGTGCATGACTATAATCCCAACATTCTGAGAAACTGAGGCAGGAGGCTTCCCAGTTTAAGTTCCATCTGAGCAATTACCTAGCAAAATCCCGTTTTAAAAAATGTTTAAAAAGAAGACTAGAAGGAGTCAGGAAGATGGCTCAGTGGAATAAGCACTTCCCTGGCAAGCACGAGGGCCTGAGTTCAATCCCCAGTTCCACAAAAATAAAAATAAAAAGAAGATTAGAGTCCTATGTGAAGATTGACATAGAAGCATGTCTAAGTACTGTGAAAAAGTAATAGGGGGGAATGTTTCAATAAAAATATATTCAGGACGTAGGCCTGGGGTAGAAAGCAACTTCCCTGGCCTGCAGGAAGCACTGGGTTAAAAAACAAATGAAGGGCTGAGGAGATAGGTCAGCGGTCTAAGATCCTGCCAGGCAAAGACAAGGACCTGGGTTCCAAACCAACACCAGATGGGCATTCAGCTGGCCACAGAAGACTGGTGTGGTGGCACACCTGTAATCCCAGCACTTGGGGAGGCTGAGACAGGAGGATCACTATGAGTCTGAGCTGCATAATGAGACCCTGTATCAAATAAATAAATAAATGATTTATTAAATAATTAAATAAATAGGGGCTGGGGTGATAGTGGCACAAGCACCTGTATGGCAAGAGCAAGGTCTTGAGTTAGATCTTCAGTACTACAAAAAAAAAAAAAAAAAAAGCAAAACCAAAAACATGATTATCTAGTTTCTAGAATAAAAACTGGTACTTCTTAGCCTCTTAATTACTTTCTCAAAAAATGTGGCTTTGCTGGGCGTGATGGCGCATGCCTGTAATCCCAGCACTCAGGAGGCTGAGGCAGGAGGATTGTTGTGAGTTCAAGACCAGCCTGAGCTACAAAGTGAGCTTAAGGCCAGCCTGAACTGTAGTGAGACCCTGTCTCAAAAAAGACCAAAAAAAAAAAAAAAAAAAAAGTGTGGTTTTACCATTTTCAAATAAATGCATGATCTTGGGCCGGGGATCTGGCTCAGCGGAATAAGCACTTCCCTGACAAGCGCAAGGGCCTGAGTTCAATCCCAGGTTACACACACGCACACACACAAATCCATGATCTTTGAGAGCTTTCACATTCCCCTGCTCTCAGTTATATGTTTTTTAAATCTTTTGACACAGAGTCAAACAATATACATAGTTCAAGTTGGCTTTAAATACACCAGTGCCCAGGTTAGCCTAAAACTCCTGGCAATCCTGCTACCTCAGTTTCCAAAGTACGGATCATAGGCATGAACCATCATAACCAGTTAATCTTTTGTCTCAAACATTTAAACATGGTTTAGATGTCTCTTCCTTTCTAGACTATCTCAAAGATCAGTTCAATATTACTTTCCTACAAAGCAAATTTATTAATAACATTCTTGGCTGGGTGTGGTGGCAAATGGCTATAATCACAGAATGTGGGAAGCTGAAGCAGGTGGATTGCCAAAAGTTTGAGGCTACCTGGACTGCAAAGTGAGCTCAAGCCAACCTGAACTACAGTGAGATTCTGTCTCCAAAAATTTAATTAATTCATAATATTCCTCACTGAGATGACAACTGAAATTTTTTTTGGGGGGGATCTTTCTGAGACAGGGTCTCACTATGCAGTTCAGACTGGCCCTGAGCTCACTACAGCCCAGGTTGGTCTCAAACACCTAACAAATCTCTTGCCTCAGCCTCCTGAGTACTAGGATTATAGGAATGCACCACCATGCTCAGCTAAAAACTTTGTTTTAGGGCCAGGGAGATAGCTCATCAGTCTAAGCTCCTGCCTGGTAATCATAAGGACTCAGATTCAATCCCTAGTACTATATGCTGTGCCAGCCCTGGAACCTTGGGCATACTATACTGGCCACTAAAACCTGATATGGTGGTGCACACCTGTAAGCCCAGGGCTGGGGAGGCTGAGACAGGAGAATCACTATGGGTCTGAGCTGCATAATGAGACCCTGTACCAAATAAATATTTTTTTAATTAAAAAATAAATAAAATTTTTGTTTTAAAACATAATTATATCCAGACATGGTGAATATAGCTCTGTCTCGCAGGAGCTATCCCTATTCCCATCCCTATTCCTCATTCCTTTTCTCCAATAAATTTTCCTACTCTTAGAAAAAAGGAGGACTCTCGGGGGCAAAGATGGAAGACTACCAGGGTTCCGAGGAGACTGCTTTTGTTGTTGATGACGAGAGCAACATTGTAAAAGAGGCCATAGGGAGCGCGACTGGCGGAAACGCTTACCAGCACAACAAGGTCAATTAGTGGACTGCCAATGTACTGGAGCGGACTCTAAGCCAGCTCACCGAGCTGGGAAAGCCATTTAAGTACACTGTGACTTGTGTAATTATGCAGAAAAATGGAGCTGGATTACACCCGGCGAGTTCCTGCTTATAGGACAGCATCATGGACAGGAGCTGCACCGTTAGATGGGGGAACAAGACCATGTACTACACCGTCAGTACCTTTGGGCTGTCCATCTGACCTCTGGAGCAAGCCTACAACCTTGTCTGTCTCAGCGTTTCTGTCTCATCTTCTAACCACCAACTGTGAATTCAGTGACACTTTCTTCCTCTAATATGTTTTGTGGCACTCTCAAAATGTAAAGGATTAGGGCCAGGGAGACGGCTCAGTGGAATAAGTGCATCCCTGGCAAGTGCAAGGGCCTGAGTTCGATTCCCGGTTCCGCCAAAAAAAAAAACCCAAAAAACTAAAATGTAAAGGAATAAACCACGTGACTGCGGGGTGTGAGCTGCACACCTCAGTCTTCGTGGGTAGCTCTGGAGGCTGTGTGGCCACCTGTCTTAACTCTGTGTTTCTTTTCAAAGGTGCTAAAAACTGAATTCTGAATTCTGAGACTCTTATTTTTTAAAATGATTAATTTTCCATACTTTATACTTTTGTTAGAATACATTATTCAAATTTAAAAAAAAGAAAAAAGGAGCTGGGGAAATAGCCAGTCCGGATACCAAAAAAAGAAAAAAAAAAAAGGAGAAGAAAAATCATACGATGATATCAATTGCAGAAACAGCATTTGACATAATCCAACACTGAGTCATAATAGAAACTCCTTAGCAAACTAGTAATAGATGCGAACTTCAACTCAATGAAGAACATCTGCAAAAACCTGGAGCTTTTTTTGCTTGTGATTCAGATTTGCTTCCATCCTGCCATATGGTATTTGCTCAGCCTGGTTCTGAACCTTCCATCCTGCTGACTCAGCCTGTCATCTGCCACCATACTCAGCTTGATATTATATTGGTCTGCTTTTTTTTTGTAGCAGGAACTGAACTCAGGGCCATACATTTGCCAGGCAAGCACTGTGCCACTGAACTACAACCCTGGCCCTTGATACCATACTTATGGTGAAATACTAGATGCTTTCCTGCTAAGATCAGGAATAAGCCAAGGCTTAAATAGAAGAGACAAAAGTAAATAAAATAAATAAGTAAAAGTTACACACACTAAGAAGAAAACAATTAAATTATTATTATTATTTTTTTTTTTTGGCAGAACCAGGGGTTGAACTCAGGCCCTTGTGCTTACCAGGCAAACACTTATTCTACTGAGCCATCTCCCTGGCCCCTGATACTATCTTTTATGTTGAAAATTACCTTTCAGTAGGTCCAGGAAATAGCTCAGTAGAACTTGCCTGGCAAGCACAAGGTCCTGAGTTCAATCCTTGGTACTGCAAAAAAAAAAAAGAAAATAAAAAACTATCTTTTAGTCCAGGCATGGTGGTGCGTACCTGTAATCCCAGCACTAGGGAGGCTGAAGACAGGAGGCTCTCTATGAGTTAGAGTTCCATGAGATCCTGTACCAAATACATAAATTTCTTTCTTTTTTTTTTTTTTTCTCTTTCTGCGGAACCAGGGATTGAGAGCACCAAATCCTAACCACTAGACCACCAGGGAGCATTGGAACTGGGGATTGAACTCAGGCCCTTGTGCTTCCCAGGGAAGCACTTATTCCAGTGATCTATCTCCCTGGCTAAAATTTTTTTAACAGATAAATAAAATTATCTTTTATGTTGACAAACTATTCCTACACCTCATTACAGAACAAAAAATTAAAATACAAATCATAGCTAGGCATGATGGTACATGCCTGCAGTTCCAGCATTTGGGAGGCTAAGGGAGGAGGATTGCTGTAAATTTGAGGCCAGTTTGACCTACATAGAAAGACCTTGTCTCAAAAAAAAAAGAATATAGTCATTTAATTTTTGTATACTAATATGAACAAACACAATTGGAAATTAAGGCAGTAACATTTATATTAGCACCCAAAAAAGGTATAACTTTTTTTTGAGACAGGGTCTCATTACATAGTTCAAGCTGGCCTCAGACTTATTATGCAGCCTAGGCTGGCCTTGAAATTGTGTTGATCCTCCTGCCTCAGTCTCCCAAATGCTGGGATTACAGGCATGCACCACTAAAATATTCATCACAGCTGGCTTTCCACATTTACTTGTGAGTCTGTCAAAGGCTGAGGCCTCTTGTCAGGCAATGGCCAGCAGACTCACAGTAAGTGAACCTCTATGAGTCATTCGTCTTGATTGAGGCCTGTAACAGTGGATGAAGCTGGGGAAAAAAAAATAATGTTGGAGCAATCCTTCAGCAGACTTCTAAGATCCTTAAAAAATCCTGTACAGATTTATACCTTTCCCAGGCCTGGTGGTGCATGCCTGCAATCCCAGCACTTGGGAGGCTAAGGCAGGAGGATTGTTGTGAGCTCGAGACCAGCCTAAACTACAAAGTGAGCTTAAGACCAGCCTGAACTGTAAAAAGATTCATACCTTTTTTCACTATTCCCCTTCCATTTTTTTTTAGGGATTGAACTCAGGCCCTTGCACTTGCCGGGGAAGGGCTTATTCCACTGAGCCATCTCCCTGCCCCTCCCTTCCTTGTTTGATAACTAAACATATACAGGCTTCCCAGAGGTTTCTGTTTTGGCCTCCAGAGAATTAAAGATTCTATTAGAAAGTTTGAATCCTCCTGGAATCTAAAGTCATACTTCTTGACTTATTTATTTAAGCCTTCACCATACACTCATTTGGGAGATTGCAGACCTGATCAGTCTTCAGTAACTAAAAGATAACATTAACACCTTACATAGTGAGTTCAACGGGCTGGAGAGATAGCTCAGTGGTATAAAGTACCTGCTTAGGCAAGCTTAGGTATGGACTTGAATTCAATCCCCAGTTCTGCGGAAAAAAAAAAAAAAAAAAAAAAGGTTAAAAAAAAATCAGATACATATGAGGAAAACTATAAACTCTGATATAAATCAAAGCAACACTAAGTGGAGATTCATATTGATGAACAAGAAGACAATATTATTAATATTAGTTTTTCCCAATCTGATCTATAAATTCAATGAAATTCTAATAGAAAAAAGAGGGGCCTTATGAAAACATTTTGCAGTGTAATGACTTGTCAAATCTGTCCTGTTAATTTGTCTTGAAACTGTCTCATTGCTATTTGTTCTTCAATAAAAATAATAATAAAAATAAATAAGTAAAAATTTAAAAAAGAGGGGGGAAAAAAAGAGGGGCTGGGGAGATGGCTCAGTGGAATAAGCACTTCCCTGGCAAGCGCAAAGGCCTGAGTTCGATCCCTGGTTCCGCAAAAAGAAAAAAAAATCCCAGCAAGTTAGTTTGTGGATATCATTGAAAAATTGACTCTAAAATTCATATAAAGAGGCAAAACACCAAAAATAAATATGAATTTTAAAAAAAGGTTATAGGACTGACTTAAGTGGCATCAAGACTTATTTAAGTCTACAGTAATCAAGACAGTGTGGGTACTGGCAAGAGAAGAGGCAAAAAAGATCAATGAAGCAATAAAGAGCCCAGAAATAAACTTACACAAATCAGTTCACTGATTTTTTTTTTTTTTTTTTTTTTTTTTGGTGGAACTAGAGATTGAACTCAGTTCTACCTTGTGCTTGCCAGGCAAGCACTTACTCTACTGAGCCATCTCCCTGGCCCCAGTTTACTGATTTTTTAAATTTTTATTTATTTATTTATTGGTCTTTTTGAGACAGGGTCTCACTGCGCAGTTCAGGCTGGCCTTAAACTCATTTTGTAGCTCAAGCTGGTCTCGAACTCACAATTTTCCTGCCTCAGCCTCCCAAGTGCTGGGATTACAGGCATGCACCACCAGGCCCGGCTGTGATTTTTTTTTTAAACTACTACAACAAGAACAAATACAGGGCTGGGGAGGTGGCTCAGTGGTCTAAGGCACCTGCTTTGGCAAACTTAGGAAAGCTCTCAGGAATCGCGGGTTCGATCCCCAGCACCACCTGCTGTGAGCTAACCCTGCCCCCACAAAAAAAAAAAAAGAGTTCGTGATGTGTAGTGAGACGCTGTAATAAATACATAAATTTTTAAAAAAAGAGCAAAACTAGCTTTTTTTTTTTTTTTTTTTGGTGGAACCACGGCTTAAACTCAGGCCCTTATGCTTGCCAGGGAAGCACTTATTCCACTAAGCCACCTCCTTGGCTCCAGAAAGCTAGCTTTCAAACTGGATATTCATGTGCAAAAAAAAAAAAAAAGAATCTTACAGTTTTCATAAAAATGAATTCCAAATGGATTTTAGACTTAAACAGGGGATTTTTTTTTTTTAAAGACAGGGTCTCACTATATTAGTGCATGTTGCCTTTGAGCTCATTTAGGTACATTTCTTTTTCTTTTTTTTTTGTCTTTTTGAGACAGGGTCTCACTATGCACTTCAGGCTGGCCTTAAGCTCACTTTGTAGCTCAGGCTGGTCTGAACTCACAACAATCCTCCTGCCTCAGCCTCCCGAGTGGGATTACATGCGCCACCACGCCCGGATTTTAGGTACATTTCTGTCAGCTATCAGCATTTTCTTCAGGTGGTCTCTTAAATTACTTATTCAAGGGGCCGGGGAGATGGCTCAGTGGAATAAGCGCTTCTCTGGCAAGCACAACAGCTTGAGTTCAATACCTGGTTCCACACACACACACAAAATTACTTATTCAAAATCTTGCCAGGGAGATAGCTCAGTGGCATAAGCACCTGCCTGGCAAGTGCAAGATCATGAGTTTGATCCCTGGTGCTGAAAAATAAACAAATAAATAAATATAAATAAAGGTACACAATCTTAACAATCAGTATGACTTATTTTTTCAACAGCAAATTACCATTCCAATACAATATATACAATATCTTATTATCATTTGTCTTCTATCTCACTACACACATCCATGCTTATCAGAATATAATATGAAGCTTTTTCAGGGCAAAACTGCTGTTTTCTTTACTGCTTTATCCTCCAGAACTTAGAAATTATTCTGGCACATAATAGGTAGTCAGAAAACATTTAGTGTTAAGTGAGTAAAAACTTGGGAACTAGATTAGAACATAAACAACAGAGCAAACCCCCAGTAACCACAAATTTTAAGTATTAGAGGATATAAATATTGGCAATTGAACCCAAAGCTAAGCATATCCTTTGCCATTGGCCTATACTCAATTACATTCTAAATCCTTGTATCAGTACTGACTTCTTACAGGCACTGCCATACACACCTATAGTTTCCAGAAACTGTGCAGGCTGAGTAAAGAGGACCACTTGAGCCCAGGATCACAGGAGTTCAGACCAACCTGGGCAATATAGTAAGGTCCTATCTCAAAATAAATGTCCAGACCAGTGAGCTCAGTAGAATAAGTGCCTTCCTGGCAAGAGCATGGGTCCTAAAAAAAAAAAAAAAAAAAAGCCGGGCGTGGTGGCGCATGCCTGTAATCCCAGCACTCGGGAGGCTGAGGCAGGAGGATTGTTGTGAGTTCGAGACCAGCCTGAGCTACAAAGTGAGCTCGAGGCCAGCCTGAACGGCATAGTGAGACCCTGTCTCAAAAAGACAAAAAAAAAAAAAAAAAAAAAGAGCATGGGTCCTGAGTTCAATCCCTGATACACCCCCTGCCAAAAAAAAAAAAAATGTCCAGATGTGACCTGGGTTCTATCCCTCATGTCACATGGGCTGCGCTGCCCCCAACTTCAGGTGCCCTGAGTACCGGCCTGGTGGTGCAAGCCTATAATCCCAGCGCTGGGGAGGCTGAAAATAGGAGGATCACTAGAATCCGAGCTGTGTAATGAGGCCCTGTACCAAATACATTAAAAACAATAATAAATGTCCAGGTGTGGTGGCACATGCCTGTAACTCCAGTACTCTGGGAGGCTCAGACAAGAGGATCACAAATTCAAAATCAGTTTGAGCTACACAGTAGTTCAAAAAGGCCACTGTTTGATATAATTATTCCATACCTACATTGATATATCTATCTTCTATCATATTTCATATCATATTGCCAAATAAGAGTAATTTATAATCTGTGACTTGGGCTTTAGGCTATAGTAGTTCCCTCTTTGTAGCTAGGGCGGCCTCAAATTTGCAGTTATTATCCTCTTCCTGCCTCAGCCTCCACATAATAGGTGGTCAGAACACATTTTTTTTTTTTTTTTTTTTTTTTGTCTTTTTGAGACAGGGTCTCACTATGCAGTTCAGGCTGGCCTTAAGCTCACTTTGTAGCTCAGGCTGGTCTGAACTCACAACAATCCTCCTGCCTCAGCCTTCTGAGTGCTGGGATTACAGGCATGCGCCACCACGCCTGTACAGAACACATTTGTGAGGATTAAAACAAGTGTGGGGATTATAGGTGTGTACCGCCCTACCTTGCTGAACCATCTTGGTACTTTGAAGGAGCACATTAGAACCTTTCTTTGCATGCCACAATCAGTAACATTACTACTCTTGCACTTTGTGACCATTATCAAATAAAATAAGGGTTACTTTCTCAGAAGCACTCAGATAATGTGGAAGTTTATCTAATAACCAAAAGAGCTCTGATAAAGTGACTAATGGGAAGGTATCATATACACTTTTGGATGCCCTGGATGAAAGGATGATCTGTGTCCCGCCTGGGATGAAGCAGGGCAGTAGATTTTATCAGGCTACTCTGAATGATATACAATTTTAAATTCATGAATTATTTATTTCTGGAATTTTCCATTTAATATGTTTGGATTGCTATGATAGTGGGTAAATTAAACTGCAGAAAGTGATAAAGAATACTGTTAACTTCACCCAGAGTTCGAGAATCTAACCTATTTTTAAGATTTTTTTGAGTGTCTTACTGTATAGCTCAGCTTGTCTCTTAAACTCACTACCTAGCTCAGGCTGACTTTGAGTTCACTTTGCAGCCCAGTCTGGTCTGAACTCACAAAAATCCTCCTGCCTCAGTCTCCCAGAGTGCTGGGGTTACAGGCATTTACCACCATGCCCAGCCTTACCTCAGTCTCCTGAGTGCTAATTGCTGAAATTAGAAGCATGTACCATCACACCCAACTCTTTAGGAAGTTTTCTGGGGGGTACAGTTGATACAGGGGCTCTCTCACTATGTAGTGCAGGCTGGTCTTGAACGCATAGGAAGCCCTCGTGGCTCAGCTTCCAGAGTGCTGGGATTATATTTGTGTACCACCACACCCAGCTCTTAGAATTTTTTTTTTTTTTTTTTTTTTGGTGGTACTGGGGATTGAGCTCTGGACCTTGTGTTTCCAGGCAAGCACTTATTCTACTGAGCTATTTCCACAGCCCTAAAACAGGAATTTTTTTTTTTTTTTTTTTTTTTTTTTTGGTCTTAGAAGTTTTTTTTTAAAGAAACCAGTTATATATCCTCCCCACATCATTTTATTTATTTGTTTTTGGAGGTCTCACTACACAAATTGGCCTTGTAGTGATCCTCCTGTTTTCAGCCTCTCAAGCACTGGGATTATAGGCACGCACCACCAAACCCAGCCTCAATCGCCATCTCAGCGCACCCTAGGGGATTGAATCCCAGCCGCTGCACTCTGCCTAAGTAGGCACTTCAGTCCGCTGAGCTATTTGGCCGGCCCTCATTTTTAAAACAATTGTGGTAAGTACACTCAGACCCTTCCCCACTTGCCAGGGAAACGCTTATTCTACTGAGCCATCTCCCAGGCCCCCTCTCCCTTCATTCATGAATTATCCAGGGTTTAATGGCGTCTGACTCAGATTTGTCTTTCAGCGTGTATCTGACTCACAGACCTGTGGAAGGGCCGGCCAAATAGCTTAGTGCATTAAAGCACCTGCAAGCAGGCACAGGGCTGGGGCGGACGCGGAAGGGGGGGGTATGTGTCAATCCCTGGGCCTGCTGTGCTGGTCCCGCCCCCGGGACCTCGCTGAGACAACACTTGAAGCTAGGCATGCTGGTGCGCATCAGTAATCCCAGCTCAGTGTAAATAGGCAACCACTATGAGTCTGATCTAGTAGTGAGGCCCTGAACACCTTGTAGACTCTTCCCTAAAATACAAAAAAGAAAAAAAAAAAAAAAAAAAAAAAAAAAAAAAAAAAAAAAAAAAAAAAAAAAAAAAAAAAACCTGTGGAACTTTTCACTTCCGGTTGAAAGGGCAGTGCCATCTTAGTTACCTCAGAGAGCACATACGTCATCCCTAGGTGTAGGACGACATAAACACAGGCACTCACGCTTTGCTTGGGGGTGCTCCACACATGTCCCGCTCAGGTCTTGCTAAGGAAAAGGTGAGAGGAGCAGTAAGAGTCGCATGGACAGAGGACAGCTGAGGGTGCGGCGTGTCCCCACTGCACGTCCACACTGTCTTCTGGAGGACAGTGTGGACAGGACTGAGACCTCAAGAGCCCCACACACGCACTGAGGAAAGAGTGGCTCCCCTCATTTCGTGGCCCTGTAAAATCCACTGAAATTACAGTCCCAGGGAAAGAACGAGGACATGGACGCCAACACCCAGGTCCCCAGAAATGTGTTGAGGTCCCCAGAAATTCCCAGCCTGTCCCCCAAGGCCCTGAGGGACTCCTCAACTTTTCCTCCACTCAGTTCCCAGACTGCCTCACCACACCCTGTCAGCCCCTACCTCCACTGATCCTCACGTGCCAATTTAGTCACCAAGGAATGCCTGAGAGGACTCCCTCCTGAACGGTGGAGACTGTCTACGCATGCGCAGCCCCACCTCAAGGTTACATGACCAATAGGGATTCTGCTCCAGCACTAGGACTCCGCCCCCTCCATGACACTTAGCTAAAGACCCAGCCTCTTAACCTAGCCACTGGGGCCCACTCTGACGTAAACTATCTTTTTGCTCAGCACAGATCTCCTTCACCATCTTCCATTTATGGAAAGTGGAATTCCTGCCCCCAAGATGTGACAATGTCAGTGCCTTGGGAGGGCATCGTAGGACTGACAGGCGGCTGAGGATCAGGACCTGGCTAGGGCTTGGCTCGGAAGCGGGAACCTGTGGGGCAGACAGTGGAGTCCTGGGCTGGGAGGCACTGAGATGATGTAGAGATGTGAACCTGGCACGTCAGGATGGAGAGGCAGATAGTTGTCTGCGGCAGGGATGGTTAGGTACCCAGAAGGAGTCTCTGACCCTGCCTTGGAGTTTGAGACTCTGAAGGAACTCAGGATGCACTCATCATTGAGTACAGATGGAATGAGAGTAAAGTGACCTCAGCCTGCAACTGTCTGGAATGGCCTGGAGGTGACAAAAGTGGAGCCAAACGCCAGAGCAAGCATGTTTGGAGATCAGAGAGGTGAATAGTGCTCCAGAGAACATGTATAAAGAGGGGAGGACTCATGACAGCAGTCAGGAGGCTAAGATAGAAGAATGGCAAGTTCCTGCCTAGTTTGGAAAATTTAGAAAGAGCATAACTCAGAGTTTTGAAAGTTTAGGGCTGGCAAGATAGCTCAGCAGGCTAAGCATTTGCTTTGGGAAACACACAAGCTGCACCAGTCCCACCCTCAGGCGGTGCTGAGTTGTTAGTCATGGATCTGGGCATAGTGGCACATGCCTGTAATCCCAGTGCTGGGGAGACTGAAAACAGGAGGATCACCACGAGTCCTCTATATTCATGGTGAGACCCTTTTAGCAAATACACAAATGAAAATAAATAAATAAATAAATAAATAAATGGCGTGGGGCTGACACACTTGATCCCAGCCTTTATGAGGCTGAGGTGGAAAGATCGCTGGGAGTTCAAGGCCAGACTGGACTACATAGTGAACAACAAACAAATAAAAGAGCTGGAAATCTAGCTCAATCAAAGCCCCTGAGTTCAATTCCAGAACAAGAAAACAAAAACACTGTGGAGATCAAGTATGACAGATGCCACTGCAGTATCAAAGAGGATGAGTGATCTCGGCAGGAGCCCTCTCAGTGATATGGTATGGATGGAAGCCTGATAGAAGTTTGATTGGTGTGTGGCTCCAAAAGACCAGGGAAAACCTTGCTATATCCATATAATGGGAAACCACAAGTAATAAAAAAGACTGAATTCGGGCCAGGCAGATGGATCAGTGGAATAAGCGCTTCCCTGGCAAGTTCAAGGACCTGAATTCAATCCCTGGTTCCGCCAAAAAAATTTTTTTCTAGTGATAAAACAACTAAACAACTGTAGGGCTAGAGGTGTAGCTCAGTGGTAGTGTGGTCTTTTAGCATGAGAGAAACTTGGGTTCCACCATTGGCATGCCTAAAGCATAAAACAAGAACAATGGTTTCCCTAGGCCAATGAGAATCTTTTTTTTTTAATTATTATTATTATTTTTTAAATTTATTTATTACAGTGTCTCGCTACACATCACAGATTCTTTTTTTGAGGGGGGGTCAGCTCAGCCCGTCCTGGGGGGGAGGGGCTGGCATGGCATGTGGTGCTGGGGATCGAACCGCGGTCCCTGAGAGCTTACCTAAGCAGGCGCTTTAGACTGCTGAGCTATCTTGCCAGCCCCAACCAATGAGAATATTACAGAAAAATTGGGAATGATGTATTTAATATCTTGATGTGGAGATGTTTCAAAGATGTATCTTTTACTTTATTTTTTAAATTTATAGATATTATTATTATTATTATTTTGTATTTAGTACAAGGTCTATAGGGTCTCACTACATAGATCAGACTCATAGTGATCCTCCTGTTTACAGCCTCCCAAGTGTTGGGGATACAGGTACATGCCATCATGCCCAGTCTCAATCATTGTCTCAAGGTTCAAGGGCCTTGAACCCCAGGCCCTTGCGTCTGCCTAAGCAGGTGCTTTAATCGTTGGCAGGCCCTCAGGTATATCTTTTATGTCTTTTTTTTTTTTTTTTTTTTTTTGAGACAGGGTCTCACTATGCAGTTCAGGCTGGCCTTAAGCTCACTTTGTAGCTCAGGCTGGTCTCGAACTCATAACAATCCTCCTGCCTCAGCCTCCCGAGTGCTGGAATTACAGGCATGCACCACCACGCCCGGCTTAGAGGTATATCTTTTAAAGTGTAGAAAATTGTAACCTTATTGTGTACTGTATTGTATTATACTTGTGTTGTAATTATATACAAATAAAAAGTATCCGGTTCTGCAAAAAACTAGGTCCAGGAGGTTGCTCAGCAGCATAAATGCCTGCCTGGCAAGCACAATATCCTGTGTTCAATCCCTGGTACTGAAAAAAAAGAAAAACTTGAAAAAATAAAAATGGGGGGTTGGGGCCAGGGAGATGGCTCAGTGGAATAAGCGCTTACCTGGCAAGCACAAGGGCCTGAGTTCAATCCCTGGTTCCACCAAAAAAAAAAAAAAAAAAAAAAAAAAAAAATGGGGGGTTGGGGAAGCATAAGCACCTACTTGGCAAGCACAAGGACCTGAGTTCAATCCCCAGCCCCATGTGTCCTGCAGGCCTTGGATGTGCCATCTTGGCTCTAAACCAGACATGGTAGTTTATGCCTGTAATCACAATCCCAGCCCTGGGGAGGTTGAAACTGTCCTGGGGGGGGGCTACAAAAGTGAGCAGAAGGCCAGCCTGTATACATAGTGAGACCCTGTCTCAATAAATAAATAAGATGGCTAGAGAGTAGCTTAGAGGGAAGAGCACTTAGCTAGCATGAATGAAGCCTAGGTTCAATCTCTAGGACACCAAGTAGTCAAATAAAAATATGACCAAGGCCGGGTGCGGTAGCATATGCCTGTAATTCCAGCACTCGAGAGGCTGAGGCAGGAGGATTGTTGTGAGTTTGAGACCAGCCTGAACTACAAAGTGAGCTTAAGGCCAGCCTGAACTGCATAGTGAGACTCTGTCTCAAAAAGACAAAAAAAGAAAATATGACCAAGTTGCAGCTTCATTCTGTACTGCCTCATACCACTTACCTAGTTCCCTTCCCCAAGTAAATTCTGAATTTGTTACTTTTATCAGTATTAAGGATTAAGCCCTAGATATTCACATTGATCTATATCCTCATGAGCTATTAATAATCAACACTAATAATTCTAAAAATGAGATTCTTAAATCCACAGAGATAAACTGTATAGTTTAAAAAGCCAAATTGGCTGATAGTAGCTGAACACACCTATCATCCCAATCCCAATACTTTGGGTCTGAAGAATCACAGATTCAAAGACTGAGGAGATGGCTCAGTAGAATAAGTGCTTAGGGCCTGAGTTCAATCCCTGGTTCCGCCAAAAAAAAAAAAAAAAAAAAGAATCACAGATTCATATCTAAGACTTCCAGAAGATGGTGGAGTGGTAAGCAGCACAGAAAGAAACTTGGGATTTTGTGTCTAGACACTGGAATATAGCAATGGATGGACGAGAAGAAGGAGAGAAGTGGGTCTCCTGGAGCCAGGAAGGATCTGCAGTGAGAATTGAAGCCCACAGAGAGAGAGCAAAGAAACTTCAATGAAGAAGTGGTAGGTGGCACCTTGTCTCTGAATTGGCCCTCACTGTGGGAGGTTCAAACCTGCAGACACATGATGACTGCTAACAACACCAGAGACTTCCACAGAGGGGTAGAGCAGTGCAGTGGAACAGTGGACACGGGGCTGCACTGGTGAGTGAATGGTACAGATTCATCCTTTGGGAGAGGATGGGTGATCAGGAGCCATCTTGGAGAGGGGCCAATAAATCTAGGAATTCAAGACAACTGCTGTCTCCCTCCAGCAGTTCAAAGCTGAGTTCAAGCTCACAGAAGGTATACTGACTGCTGCAGAGTGAACAGGTCTGGTTCTAGGCTCAAGGCCAGAAACCAGCCTGAACTAACGGTGCAGGCTTACTGAAATTACCCACTACATCCCTGTAAAGCTACTGCTGGCTTGCTGGGATAAATCAACACAGATCTGGAGTCTGTCTCGACAGGTTGTCTACCAGTGTCAAACCTTGAAGAATACATTTCTCTCTCTCCCTCCTTCCCTCTGTCCTATTTCTCTCTCTCTCCTTTCTCTCTCTCTCATGTTTCTTTCCCTTATTGTTTGATCTTGTTTTTATATGTGTGAATGTACTTTGTAATCTTTTCAGTGGTTATTATTCTTTTTTTAAAACTTTTTTGTGTTTTAGACACGGAATCTTGCTAGTCAGTTCAGGCTGGCCTTGAGCTCACTTTGTAGCACAAGCCAGTCTTTTTTAAATTTTTATTTTTTGTATTTTATTTTATTTTTTATTTTTTATTTTTTTTTTTTTGTATTTTAGCACAGTACAGCATCTTACTACACAAATCAGACTTGTAGTGATCCTCCTGTTTTCAGCCTCCCAAGCATTGGAATTATAGGTATGTACCACCATGACCAGCTTTGGTGGTTATTATTCTGTTCTGTTCTGTTCATTTCCTCTTTCTCTTTCAGTAGAACCAGGGATTGAACTCAGGCCCTAGCACTTGCCAGGGAAGTGCTTATTCCACTGAGCCATCTCCCTTCCTCTTTCTCTTTCTTTTCTGTCTTCTGCCCTAGTTTCCTAAAGTATGGGTAATCCTCTTTTGTCTTTTACCCTCACTTCCACTTCTTGTATTTCTCTACTTTTTCCCATAAGCCTTTTTAAAATTTCCCTTGAAGTTAAAATTAGAATATTGAAGACGTACATATTTCATAGTTTTCTAGTTTTGTGTGTGTGTGTGTGTGTGTGTGTGTGTATGTGTGTGTGTGTGTTGGAACCGGGGATTGAACTCAGGTCCTTGCACTTGCCAGGGAAGTCTAGTTTCTCCCATCCAAGTACTAACCAGGCCCAACCCTGCTTAGCTTCCTAGATCAGACTAGATCGGGAGCGTTCAGGGTGGTATGGCCGTAGACGGGAAGTCTAGTTTCTTTTGTATGTTGCTATGTAAGAGCAAATCCAGGGCTTGCCAGATAGCTCAGCAGATTGAAGCACCTCCTTAAGCAAACACAAGGACCAGGGTTCTATCCGCGGCATGCCAGTCCCAGCCCCACCCCACCCCCACCCCACCCCCACCTCCACCTCCTGGGGCAATTGAGACTGGACCTGGTGGTGTATTTCAGCGC
>PVKA01020188.1:0-40803 GCA_004027165.1 Ctenomys sociabilis | reverse complement strand
TAGGAGCCCAGAGGAAGAGTAGGTGGGGAGAGGGACGTTTACAGGACCTGCTAGGAAACTAGATCAAGAGTGATGAGGAGGGCCAACTAAACAGCTCAGTGGACTAAGTGCCCATTTAAGCAGACACAATGACTAAGGTTCAATCGCTGGCATGCTGTGCTGGTCCCGCCCCCAGGGCATGCTGAGACTATTGAAATTGAGTGTGGCACACCCCTGTAATCCCAGCTCTTGGAAGCTGAACACAGGCGGATTACTATGAGCTTGACCTACATAGTGAGGCCCTGCAGACCCTGTGCTTAAAAAAAAAAAAAAAGGAGTGACGAGATGACACATGATCTTCCTGGGTGGCAATGGGGTCATCATGGGGAGAGAAGGCCTGATACCCAGGGGTAGATGGAAGGCTGGGGAACTGTGGGAGTGGTGGGTTTTGTGTGTATATTTAATAAGTTGTCTGAATGCCTATAATCCCAGCATTCAGCAGGCTGAGGCAGGAGGATTGTTGTGAGACTGAGAGCATCCTGGGCTACAAAGTGAGCTCAAGGTCAGCCTGAACTACATAACAAGGCCTGTCTCAAAAAAAAAAAAGAAAAAAAAAACAGGAAGAAAAGAAAAGAAAAAGAATAGGCAAAAGTTTCTATCAGTGAGTGGGTGAGAGATTTGGTAGTGTGTTCACAAAGAGCACTACAGACGTAGAACACTGAAAGTGGATGAGATCCACCAGGCTGAATTAAACAAAAGCAGAGATGATGGGTAGAAATTTGGAATTAGAAAGCTGGAGGTGAAAGAGGAACTGTGAAATATTTCTTGGACTTTATGGAAGAGTTGGTTATAAATATCATTTCATATCTGGTATGATTGAAAAGATAGTGAATGCTGAAATATAAAAAATATAATCAATGTTTAATTTTTTAAATTTAATTTTATGTGCATTGCCAACCCTGCCCCGGGGCATGCTGAGATGACGTTTGAGACTAGGCATGGTGGCAGTACCTGTAATCCCCAGCACTTGGGAGGCTGAAAACAGGACGATCACTAGGAGTCTGATCTACATAGTGAGACCCTTTAGACCCTGTGCTAAATACATTAAAAAATAATTTTATCATATAGCACCCACTGTTAATCAGCTATTCTTGCTTTGAAAATCTGTAATGTGTGTATTTTTGAATGTTACCGTATTTCTGTCTTTGTTTCTGAGTTTTGTTCTTACTTTTGTTTTTACTCTTCTAAATAAAATAAAATTATAATAAAAACTCTGACCCATTGGAATTTGTTTCACTAGAATACACTGTACTGTTGCCAGAGGAAAAAAAAAATGAAGAGTGAAAACAGAAGGAAAAAAAATACAACAAAAGACAGAAACAGGGTAGCATACCACAATACATATGTTATAGATTTTCAAAACAGGAATAGCTATTTAATAATGGTCTTTATCGTCAAATATTATCTGTATTTATCGTCAAATCTGTTTCTCAGATTAATAGATCTAGTTATGCAAGATTGGGGAAATAATTATATATTGATGCTTGCCTTCAAGGATTCTTAATTTTTTTCCTTGTCTTTTTTTGTTTGTTTTAACTGCTTTTAAAGAGAATATAAAATTGATGATTAGAAAAGGTACACATTTAGAAGAGCAAGATGAGAGGTATTCAACCATGGGTTTTATATTATACCTTGCTGTCCTCGATGTAGTTGCTCAGAGCACAGATATCAGCATACAGAGCTAGTCAAGGTGTTAATTCTAAACATGAACTCCTATTTTCTAAAAAATAACAACTAATGGAAATTATGAGTACAATCATCTCAGCCATCCTGTATATATAATTGCATGTTTTCCGCTCCTTCCTTTTTTTCTATCTTTTCTTCTCATTGTTTAATCCTTAAGTTTAATTTCTTTTCATTTACTCTATCTGTTATACCTTTCAGGATTATTTATTTTAAGGTCTTACAATAGCGAGACAATATAATATGTACACATGTGGGTCTGATTTTATTTCACTTATGAATATAGCCTCTAGGTGTGTCACTTACCGGTAAAGGCTTCAAGTTTGTTTTTCTTTATAGCTGAGTAGTATTCCATTGTACAAAAATACCACATCTATTTCAGCCATTTCTCAGGTGATGGACATTTTGATTGTTCCCAAGATTTGGCTATCTCATTTTGTGCTGCTATAAACATGGGTGCACATATATCAATATAGTATGATGTTTTCATTTCTTTTGGGAAAATACCCAGAAGGGGACTCACTGAATTAAATGGAATTTCCAGTCCTAGTATTTTGAGGAGTCTCCACCCTGATTTCTGTATTCCCACCAGTAGTGGAGAACGGTTCCTTTTCCCCCACAGCCTCTCCAGCATTTGTTTTTAGTTGATCTCTTTATGAGAGCATTCTTTCTAGTGTGCGATTACATCTCAGTGTTGTTTTAATTTGCATTTCTTGAATGGCAGGTGCTGTGGAACATTTTCTCATGTATTTATTTGCCACTTGTATTTCTTCCTCTGAGAAGTGTGTATTCTTCTCTCAGGCCCATTTGTGGATGGCATCTTTAGATTGTTGGGGCTGGGTATTTTGAGTTCTTTATATAGTTTAGACATCCTTGGTCTGACTGACCAAGGTTATGATTTTTTCCTCAAATTTATTTTTAAAAATTAGTAGCCACATAGCGATTGACACTTGCCCTCAGTCCTGTCTCGTGCTTCGGACACACTGTTCTCATCATTCTGGCCACCTTCAGAAGCAGTTCTGGAAGGCCTCTTTCACGAGTGTCTCTCGGGTTGTGCTGACATAGTGGCCCTATGTTCTGAATTGATTCAAAGCTTGTATTTTCCTTGGTTATTGAGGAAGAGCCAGAAGTCGCACAGTGCCAGATCCTGGGAACAAGATGACTAAGAGCTCAATGTCACATTTTCACAAGCCTCCCTTTCTGCTGGATGGCACCAGGCAGCAACATTTTGTACTATTTAGAGAACCTTATGAAGATACTCCTGAAAGAAGACTTCCAGAATGGCTTCAGACACTAGCAAAAGTGATGGGCTAAGAGTATTGCATGGGAGGGGATGTGTATTTTATTGTAAGAAGTCTTTTTAAGACATTTACAGACTTGGTGTATATTTTGTTCTTATCATAGCAGCTCTGGAAAAGTGTTTTTTTAAATTTTTTTGGTATTTTAGGGAAGGGTGTCAGGGTCTCACTACTAGGTCGGACTCATAATGATTCTCCTGTTTACAGCCTTCCAAGAGCTGGGACTACAGGCGTGAACCACCACATCAGGTCTTAATCACTGTCTCAGTGCACCTGGGCCCGGGCCAGCATGGCAGGAGGCCTGGCGATCCCCAGCCCCTGCGCCTGCTTGCAGGCCCTTCAATCTGCTGAGCTATTTGGCCAGCCCTTGGAAAAGTGTTTTTAAATAGACAAAGTAATTATGACCACCACAGATGTTGGGCAAAGGAAAATGAGAACTGCAAAAGCATACTGAGTGGGATGGATCAGATGTGAGGAGGGACAGGAGGGGCTGTGGAGCTGGCTCTGTTCTTATGTGACACTCATTGCACTCAGCTCAGCTGTGTTAAAGCTGGTTGTTCACTTTGCCATCCTTCCTTTCTATCTGTGGTTTAGTTTTTCTCTATCCTTTTTAAGTCTGTAAGCTTTGTGCTTCATGGCCTTTACTCCTTTCATGTGCCTGCCTGACTTCAGGACTGTCTGTGCACAGCAGAACCCTAGAGAATTTTATCTCTTCCTTAGCTTCTGTGTCCATCAATCAGGCATGCATTAAAAGACGAATCACTCACTGAGGGCCCTCAGCTAAAACATGTAACTCTGGGAGTAATTGCTTTTCAGACCTTGACCTATTTCAACAATCCCTTTTTTGGCCTCATCTGTGGCTCCAATGTAACTTAAGAATCAAAATGGGTCCCAGTGTCATTTTTTTTTTTTTTTTTGTATTTTAGGGAAGGGTCTACAGGTGCTGCTCAGGGTCTCACTACCTCACTACTAGATCAGACTCGTAGTGATCCTCCTGTTTACAGCCTCCCATGCACTGGGATTACAGGGTGTGCCACCACGCCCAGTCTCAGTCCTCAATCTTAGTGAGCCCCAGGGGTGGGGCTGGCATGGCAGGCCCTGGGACCAAACACCTGGCCTCTGCACCTGCCTGCAGGTGCTTTAATCTGCTAAACTATTTGGCCTACACTTATTTTTGAAGGTACTAGTAATACGATCTAGGGCTTCAAGACTCCCTAACAGAGTCATCACATACGGTGTCTGGGGGTGGTCTCCAGCAGCTGGACTTACAAAATCTTCATGTTAGGGGGAAATTTTGGTTCTTGGTTTTCCTTTGTGATTTGGTTTTGAGAACATACTTGCCTTTGAGCTCACTGCAAGAGCCATCAATAGCAGAAGATCCCTTCCTAGGACTTCTGTGATGTGTGACTTCACTGCAGACCCCATCACTACTTCTAATACTATTCTAAAGGAGATTGACTCAGGCTGTCTGGAATACACCCAAATCATCTTGCATAATTTTGGTTCTTCTGAAGAATGTTATGTCACGTGAATTAAGTCTAACCCAGAAAGACAAACTGCAGGTTTTCACTATTTGGAAGCTAGTATTTCACTATGTAGAAGCTAGTATTTTATCTGAAGGAAATAGAGAATAAAGAAGAGTGCACGGGAAAAGTATGGAAGGCCCAGGATGGAGAGAACATGGTTAATGCTGCAGTGGGGCAAGAGAGTAACTTTGTTTTTGCAACCTTCAAGCACACTAAGCATGTGCTTCACCTTTGAGCTATGCCCTGGCCCTGGAAGAATGATAGAAGGGGAGCTGACCTCTGGTCAGCAGCAGTTAATTGAATGTTCCTAACATATACCAAAAAAATGATACATGTAGGAAGGGATAGATAAGCCACTGGTCCTAATCAAATCATTGTGCATAGTATACATATATAGAAATGTTACATTATGTAGTTGTTGTGGGTCAACTAAAAATAATGACAGTAAAATATTTAAGTCAATAAAAAAGTAACTTTAAAAAGAGGAAAAAATAAAAATTAATTTTGGCTCTCCGTCTGGCACCCACTGTCTTCACTGTGGTAGGCAGAGGCAGCTGCGGGATTCCTGAAGTGGCAGGTGGAGGGAGTTCATGGATGAGGGGTTCATTCAGAGCTAGAGAAGCCCTCAGAGGGCTTCGGAATCACCCACAGGGAAGACAGAGCCAGGGTCCCAGGGGCAGGGCTTAGTGGGACTACAGGTATTAGCTGACAAGCGACTTCAAGGAGGCCTCCCCACTTAAGGAGGCTTAGGCTTTGTTAAATCAATTCCTATTTAATTTTAAAATAGCTTAATTTTCCTAACAGTTCTGAGATGTGCTTAGCTTCTGGTACCATTTTACAGATAAAATAGTTGGAGTTTGCTGAACTGCAAAAAGGATGGTTAAACTGCAGATATAGGTCGGATCTGACCTGGCCTGCCTGGTTCAGAATCTCTTTGCTGATGCTATGTTGCCCCTCAGAGGGAGAGGAGTACACTGTGGCTTATTTTATTGTTTGTTTATTTTTGTTTTTGTTTTGTAGTATTGAAGATTGAACCCAGGACTTTCACTCTGAGCTATATCCCTAATGCTTTTTGAATTTTTAATTTATAGACAGGATTTCACTCAGATGTTAAGTTGCTCAGATTTGGCTTTAATTTAAGATCCTTCTGCCTTAGCCTCCTGGAGTGCTGGAATTATAGGTGTGCATTAGCGCACCCAGGTTCACAGGCAGCTATTTAAATCAAGGACACCGTGCTGTACTTTTCTGATTGCTCTTCCTCTCTTCCCCCTACATTTCTCTTCTGTGATTTGTTGTTTTGCTCCATATACCTGCCCTTATCCCAGGAGATAGTATCTGTTTGCAACCAAAGCAGAGTCTTGGCATCTCTAGGCAAGCTAGGGTGTCTCTTCCCGGCATTCTTTCTATGTGGGGGTGAGGCAGGTGCTGCACAGCTGTGGTTATCAGGGCGAGTGCACAGCTGCAGTCACCTGCTAGTTGATCACATGGCACATGGTGTCATGGTCGAATTACTCAAGTGTCTGGCTCAAGCTGCTGCATGATTGGCATTTATCTGGGCCACATTTGGGAGAAGAATTCTATGCACTCTGTAGGAACAGTTTTGCAATGCTTTGTATTACATTTGCCATGCGTTCTCATAAAAACAGCATGAGTCCAAGCCAGAAGGCTATGGACCTGAGGCATGGTCTGTGGAAGGGTTCTGGTTACACCTTGCCTTTGCAGCCCACTGTTGCCTGGCTGGTCTTGTCACACAGCTATATTGTCATCTTCAGGCTGTAAGGTAAAGGTAAATATAGGCGTGTTTTGTTTATTAACAGTGCTACTTGTAGGAAAAAGGACTATGAGAGCAATACATCATTAATACGTTTTAGGGGCCAGGAGATAGCTCAGTGGATTAAAGCACCTGCTTAGGCAGATGCAAGGACCCAGGTTCAGTCCCCAGCATGGTGTTCCTGTTCCTCCCCTAGGGCACACTGAGAGAGTGATTGAGACTGGCCATGGTGATGCACGCCTGTAATTACAGCGCTTGGGAGGCTGAACACAGGAGAATCACTATGAATCTGATCTGTGTAGTGAGACCCTGCACAGCCTGTACTCAATATTAAAAAATAAGAAAGAAACATTTGGTAATGATGGCTAATAAACTCATACTTTCAGAAAAGATGCTCATTGGTGACATCTGAGAATAGATTTTCCTTGCTAGATTTTTTAAATAGGTAGCTTCTTTTTAAACATGGTGAAATGAAACTAACACATTGTATTTCCTTTTTTGTTATTTTGCAGAAAAAACCACTGTCTGCAATAATAAAGGAAGTCTGTGATGGGTAAGTGTTCCTTTGTGTTCATCCAAAGCATGCAGACTTAGAACTTGACAGGCAAAATTTCCAGTGGGTTAGCAAGTGTTATTCACTGTATAATAAACAAATACTAAGTATAAATAGTATTCATAGCTTGCCAGTTGAGCTGGCCAAATCATTAAGAAATACCTTCTAAAAGTTGCACAGCTTTCTTTCTTCTTTTTTTTGGAGGAACCGGGGATTGAACGCAGGTCCTTACACTTGCCAGAGAAGCACTTATTCTACTGAGCCATCTCCCCAGCCCCAGTTCCATAGCTTTCTCCACCACAATTTTGCCCGTGTTTACCTCAGGGCACATGTGTGAAGTGGTTAGGTGAGGAGCAGGTGGGGTTGGCTTTCTTTTGTCTAGAAAGCAGTGTTTCTTTTGTGCCATGGAGCAGGGAGCAGTCTAGTGGCTTGTGAGGTCAGGCACAGATCCCATGTGGTATAAACCGGAAGGATCTCTGAGGTCTGCACAGAAGGTGGACAGATTTAAGAGATACTTCATTGTGGGTAGTTTTGCTGCCATGTGGAATTTCATGCTAATGTGGCTTTCCTACCTCTCTTCAGCTGTTCTGTTATCCAAAGGAAAGCACACGTAAAATTTGCTGGAGGTCTTTTCA
This sequence comes from Ctenomys sociabilis, assembly GCA_004027165.1. Lineage (NCBI taxonomy): Eukaryota > Metazoa > Chordata > Mammalia > Rodentia > Ctenomyidae > Ctenomys > Ctenomys sociabilis. The sequence goes on along the minus strand of PVKA01020188.1, from coordinate 33,298 downwards.
CTTGGAAAGTCGGCTGTGAACGTCATATTATTTGAAATTTATATAAGACCTGGAAAACTTAATTGGAGTGTTCCAGTCTGCATCTAGTGTACCATTTGGGAGCCCTTGAATTCAGAGACAATTGAAATGTGCTAGTTATACAAAAAATGTAAATTGCCATTCCTTTCATTTTCCTCTCTCTGCCTCAGTCCTTCAAAATAAGGAAAAATGCTTTAATTTGCATTTAGATCTTTCACCTTAAGACTTGAAGATGAAATGCTTAAGTGTTAGAATAAACCTAGAACATTTACATATGAAATTACTGATCTCAGAGTAGTGGAGGTAGACCAACCCTGTTCTGCTTTGGCAGGTATATTTCGGTGTATGCTAGGACCATCCTGACTGTAACCACAGACTACTTAATTGATCTAATTCTGTAAAGCTAATCGAAATGAAAATGACTATCGGTGCTGTTCTGATCAATTTATACTTCTATCTTTAAGGTGGTCTATTCCAGACCATGAATGTTACTCACTGCAGCATGCTGACAGTTCCAACTTCTACATCACAGAAAAGGTAGGTCGTGTTATTTAATCGGAGAAAGCTGTATTTAAGTAAAACATGGCTGATGTTTCCTCAGTTCAAGGCTAGTCATGATAGCCTAAATTTTACATCTTTGCCATCAATGAACATAGGGTCTAGAATGCCACCAGCTGCTGCATCAGTACTGACAAGATGACATTTAACCTGTTCAAGATTGAAGAAGACCAGGATGTTTCCCAGTTCTGCACAGCAAGCTGCTTTTGTGTTCTAATGGTGAAGATGTCAATGACCTTTCTTTTTTTTACTGATTGCTTTAAAAATTATTTGGTTTTTGATGACTTAACTCTTTTCTTGGATATTTTTTCTTCCCCTCTTTGTAAAGTTTTTGCTCAAAGTGCTTGGGACAATGACAACAAGACACCTTTTTTTTTTTTTTAATTTTATTGAGATACAAATGGCAGTGAGACAGGTTCAAAACCAATTACTAGGACAGTTTCAATGGTTAATACATTGTATATTGTTGTTTTCATAGTGGCTATTCACAGTACAAGATGCATACATGGTATCCTGTCCACAAACACTGTTAATACAAATCTTTCTTCTCATTGAATTAAGAGAAAGTAGCTGTATATCTATCCTAACTATTTTGTCTATAGATATCTTTTGAAATGTCACACTATGTGGGCCCTGAGTGTTCTGTGACTTGTGGAGACCAGTTTTCTTCTTGGATGTACACTGTCTTTAGGAAATTCGGATGATGAGGGGAGATTCTGAAGAATACAATGGCCCTAGGAAAAAATTAACATCTAAGTGCTCTCTGTAGGGGAGAGGGAAAGCCACCCTACGCTGAGCACTGACTGCGTGCCAGACATTGAGCCAGCCAGAGGTTTTTTTTCTTCAAGTCTAATCTGTGAGGTGAAAGTATTCTGTGTGTGTGTGCGCATGCACACGTGTGTGCATGTGTGTGCATGCACGTGTGCATGTGTATGCATGTGTAATAGATAAGAAGCTGAGTCTTTCAGGTCCAGCAGATAGACCAATGGCTGCATCCTTGACTCTGTCGTTAAGAAACAAGTTCCTGCTTTTGTGACCTGTGTTTTGGAAATTTCTTTCATACCTGGCCCAGTTTGTGAGAGAGCTCACTGAAATGCATGGGAACCAGTGACTGCCCTCACGGAGCAATGAGCAGTGGGGCGATGTGGGGAGGTGGTGTGACCCAGTCATTAGGCAAGGTGGCCTGTGCTGAATTGGATAATGCTCTGTGAGAAGGGAACATTCGCTGGCCTCAGGCTGTGCCTGTTGATGCTAATCAGTAGTCCAAAGAGTGGCTCTAGTGCGTGTGCATGTGTATGTCTGTGGGTGTGTGTGTGGGGGGGATTGGGGATTGAACCCAGGATCTTCACACTGAGATACATTGCCAGCATTTTTTAAATTTTGAAACAGGTCTTGCTGAGTTGCCTAAACTGTGCTTGAAGCTGTGATCCTCCTGCCTCAGCCTCCCAGAGGATATCACCACGCACAGTTTAGTGGCTACACTTTTATTCATAAATGCAGTGGAGGTGAAAGGTAGCAGGATAAAAGTGCCCTGTTCCCATTTGGTCCTGGCCTGCTGTCCTGGGGCGGGAGGTGTCCTCAGTTAGCCACAGTGGGCTGGCCAAGGCCTCAGAAGGCTGCTTGGAGTTGGCTCCACTGTTCCTGATGGACTAGAAGAATTTCATACCTTCTCATTTTTCTCTCCAGACTGATTGCTAGAAAGCTGAGCAAAGAAATCTAGAGCACTAGATTTCCTGGTAGGGTTGTGGTTGCATGTATTATATTTACCTTTGATTCATTTGATTTATTCCATGAACATTCAACTTCCTGTCTTTATTTTCCCTTCACTCCATTTCCTTAATAGCTGTCCTTTACTTTATACAAACCTCCTTTATTATTTTTTTTCCATAATTTTATTGAAGAACAAATAGCAATGAGACAGTTTCAAAACAAATTAGTGGGACAGATTCAATAATTAATACATTGCATATTGTTTTCATAGTGGTCATTTGTTGTGCAAAGTGCAGACATGATGTTCTATTTACAAACACTATTAAAGCAGATGCCTCTATGCATTGAATTAAGAGAATACTTGTTTTATTTTTTTTAAAGCTCAATTATAGTACAGTTTCAATAAATAATACTTTTTACACTGTTATCTTCCTAGTGGTTATCCATAGTACAAGAAACAGACAGGATATCCTGCAAATCTTTCTTCTCATAGAATTACACACAAGTAGCTGCATATTTATCCTAACTGTTCTGTATATACAAATACAGAATGGTCATTCCTTTGTATCCCCCCCGCCTTTTTTTTTTTTTTTTGTTTAGTCCTGTCAGAGATGGGTATTCCATTGTCATTCAATTATTATAGGTGCTTGAATTCAGCGAAACATTCCAACACAGTCTAGCAGTCCACAGTAGTAGTGGGTCATCTGAAGAAGTTGTTGACTATAGAGACATTTACAGCATATTATTATGGCTTTATCTTATATACTTAGTTTTCATACTTTTCTGCTGGATGGTGAAGGCTGACCTCATCAGATATGAAAGTTACATTTTTTTGTTATGTTATTTTTGTGAGAAAGCAGATGTAAATATGAATTAAATATTAGCAATTAGCAGTATTGCCTTGGTTTCATTAGCAATCAACAGTATTGCGTGTCTGCATATGTAATAGATAAGAAGCTGGGTCTTCGAGGTCTAGTGGCTAGACCAATGCTACATCCTTGACTCTATGGTTAAGAAACAAGTTAGATCTTCTGCAAATCAATTCATTCAGCTTCTGTAGCACTGAAAATGAGAATAGCTCAGAGACTGTAGCACCTGTGTTGTTTGTGAGCGGTACATTTTCCACATCTGCATATGCAAAGTATGTAGATTGTACTGGAGTTCTATCCTGCCTTATGGTCAAAAGGCCAGGAGTAGCCTTATCTTTGGTTAAAATGAATTGGTTTGTGCACCTTACTACCTGGGTCATCATCTTGACCCTTCTCACAAGTGGAGATCAGTGAGGGCGGGATGCTCAGACTTCAGGAAGTGTGAGTGCCACAGATTTTAGCTGGGAGTGGTGGTGTCTCACTCCTGTAATGCCAGTGCTGTGGGAGACCGATGCAGGAAGACAGCAACTGCGAGCCTGACACGGGCAATTTATCATCATAGTAAACCCTGTCTAAAGGGCTAGGGCTGCACCCCAGTGAGGAGACCCTGGTGTAAGCCCCAATTCAGCAAACAAAATGAAGCAAAACAAAATTTAAAAAATACACATGTTCAAATCTTAACCTCAGAGATTTATACTTCATAGCCCTTGGCTGAGTCCTGAAGTTTCCATCTTTTTAAGATGCCTCCCAGTGTCTTCTGAAACAGGATGCTGAGAATACACCCAGGGATCTCTGCTCCGAGGAGCAGGACTACTGGGTAACCTGTGTGGTGCGCTGGGGCAGAAGTTGCCACCGAGTTTGATTAAGAGTGTTTGTGCCCCGTTTGTTGGTTCTTGGAATAATTTAAAATTAATAATATAATACAATGTTGCTCCATTTTTCCTAATAAAAATTCAGTTTATGTACTCAGAAAATTTGAACTACTGAGAGTAAGAGTCAGTTTGTTTTTGTATGAGGCAGCTTAGCCATTTTCTGGGAAACCTTGTTTTGCTTAGGAAATTCTGAAGGAAACTTGAGTATCAAAGGCACTGGCCACCTGCATGAGGCACTAAGTCTTTGGTCTTCCATGGGTGGTGGCAGAGATTATTCTTTTATTAGAAGTTGAAGGAGTAAGAATGCTTAGTTTCACAATCCCAGCCTTTTGTTTGTAAATACAATGTCATGTCCTTCTCCTGCAGCTGTTGCTAGGCCTCAGGCCTGTGTGTGAGTGTGTGTGTGTGTGTGTGTGTGTGTGTGTGTGTGTGTGTGTGTGCACGTGACACAGGACTGAGCACAGGGCAGGAGATGAGGGTGAATTCTGGCTTTTTGAAGCCAGACCTGCTCTGTTTTGTGCCTGTTGGTTGGGTCCATCTAGTTTCTCGCAAGTGTTCCTAAAAATAGAGACATTTTTCTTGCTTAAAATAATGTAGTTAACATGCCCTTGGTTACTTACAGCCCAATGAGTTGTTAGGTAATATTTGTATCACCATGGTAACCAGTGACTAATTTTTGAAATTTGTGCATGCTTTTGGTTACTGATTTTCACTTGCATATGAGATAGTCTTCCTCCCTCTACCAGAGATAAAAATCACCTGTTCTGCCAAAGGGGACAAATTCTTCAGCTCTAGCCTAAGGAAAGTGACTGAGGGAAGCTCACAACTCCCTCCTAACCTTCTCAGGAAGACACCTACCCTACTGTTCTCAGCTTATCCAAATCCATTTCCGGCAATGCCTCATTTGCTTATAAGCCCATTAATTTAGGTTTTCCAGTTCAGGGGGAAGATGTCACATTAAGTAGCCTTGTGCAGAAACATAGCTCGTGAATGCCTTACAGAAAGTTATGATAAATGTAATTGCAAGTTCTGCCCATAAAACTTATATATCTCAGACTGATAGCAGAGAAAGGAAAAGAGAGAGGGAGAGGGAGAGAGAGAGAGAGAGAGAGAGAGAGAGAGAGAGGAATAAAAATTAAAATATAAATTGTGTTTCTGTGTAGTTTCCTTTGAGTAAGAATTGTAAAAGAAGTATGAAGATGTCATATGTTTCTGTGCAAATAAACAACTCATAGGGAGAGTGCTCAGCATTTAGTCCTGTCATCGTAAAAAAATAAATAAATAAATAAAAATAAATATGGCCATTGTCTTTCATTTTATTAGGGAAGTGAGATAGAATTTACACCAAGTTAGCCTGTGTGGGTCACACAGCTCAGAAGGGGCCGAGCTGAGGCTTCAGCCCAGGTGGGTTTGCCTCAGAGCTCTCCATGCCTCGTCCTCCCCTGTCCACTTGTCTCAGCACCGTCTGTTTGTGAGCCATTTCTTCACTCATGTCAGCCCCTGGGATCCGAATGAAAATTGGCTCAAGAAATTAAACACAGGAAATTACAGACGGTGAGGCCTGGTTCCCTTTTCAGCCTGTTGCTTCCTTACGTGGGTAAGTTGGGGGAAGCTGGAGCAGGCACTGATCTTCCACTCACTGGGGATTTTCAGTGCCTTTGCTTTGCTATGGATTGTGCCACTTTCTGTCATAGCATGACTGCATTAATATTGTTAATGTCATTTGCAGGCCAATGGGAACATTCTCTTACTCTTGTGTAACCCTCCATGTGCAGAAAGGTGGGTCCCAAGAAAGTACAGGGCATGTTAGGCGAACCATTTGGAGGTAGGTACAGTACTTGTGGATGGCTTTTTTCTCCCCTGAAATTCCAGGTTACATGAAGTAGCAGCAGTATTTTACTTCCATAAATTATTTATCTCCTAAGCATAGGAATGAGCTAAGCTTCATCCGGGTCTTTGCACAGTGAGGCCCAGGGCCATTGGGAGAAGTGGAGTCATTTAGGGGAAACATCTGTCCTGTGCTTGCCACTGCATGAATGTTCTGGACTTTCACAAGCCCTGGAGCTTCCCAGAATCCCTGCGCTGACAGGACTGTGTCGTGCCAGGGATGTTAGTACCTCCCCCCAGGTTAAATTGTTGTGCAGAACGTGGCTCAGTGTCCATGACGGATCCAGACTCAGAGATCAGGAGGGTGGAGGCATGAGATGGAGAGCGACAGCTTCTGGTCCTGATTCCATCTTGTCTTCCCATTTCTGGTCTCCGTGTCCTCCTGTGAGAAAGTCTGCCTTCCTTCCCTCCACTGAAACCCCTTCACGATCATCTTTATCACTCAGTCAGAGAGTGTTCTCTATGATGGGCATAAACAGTTAAAAATTTACCCAGGGAAGTGGTAAATTTCCTAACCTAACAACATCCCCTGCTTTGCTTTGTTCTTTTGACTCTTGTAAAAGATCTGAGATCTACTTACTCACTTGCTGGCTGTCCTGGGTGCCACAGAAGTGTCTCTCAGCAGCAAGGGTGGGCCACAGGAAACATCATCACTCTTTGCTTTGCCCTGTCCCTTCAGCTTGTCTGGGTTCCATGCTGGATGTTTCTTCTGCCACCGTCTGTCCTGTCCTTTCCCTCCTGATGCCTCAGAGCCTACCTTCTCTTCTGTGTCTTGCTGCTGAATTCTTTCTGTCCTACCTTGTGGCTTAACGTGGTCTCTGTTATGGTGGAATGCTCTGTTGGCTATTAGTCTATGTGGACTTAGGCTTTGGCAAACGGGACTCTGTAGATGGCTTCTTGCCCCACCTAAAGCCAGTTTGTAAGCCACAGTTGCCAGGAGGAAATGGCCACGCTCAGAGGAAAGGCCCTACATGCAGGAACTCAAAAGACTTGAAGAGTACTGTGTTGAGCCTGGGAGAGTGCCAGCTTTCCTAATCCTCCCAGACAAATAAAAATCTACCTTCTATTGACCCATTCCAGTGACAGAAAGTGCAATAAAGGACAAACATGGGTATTGGAGATACAGGGTAAATATAAGTCTTGACCCGTTAGATGCCAGATTGCCAAGTGTGGGCTCACAGCATCAGGAAATGAAAATTGTGAGCTGAACAAAGAAGTTGAGAGAATTTTATTGGAAATGAGGGGAAGAAGAATAGCTCTTGGACTTCTAGGAAGGGTTCTTAAGCCGGTGGCCATCAAGGTTCTCTGTCAGGGCTAATTTATACAGCAAAGTCACAGCATGGGCACAATGTGGGGATTACAGGTATTGCCTCTTTGCTCCTCATATTGATCCGATGGAGAGACAAGTCATGCAGCAAGGGTACATGGGAGGAACAAAGGCATTTTGGAAGGGATGGGTCCAGTTGCTCTGGCCAATCACCAGGGAGATTCGTGCCTATCTGTACTTACTGGACCAGGTGGTGCTGATGACAGTATAATTTAAGTAGCCATTTGTCTCTTATGAGGCAGGCAGACTTAGCTGCTGCATCTTCATCTTGAGCCCTGGCTCTGAGCTCCTAGAGTCTCAGTTCTCATGCCTTTATTTCTGTACCAACTTTCTGAGGCATCAGTCCCTCTCTGACTATACACTACTTTCTATCTGGCTTAGCTGCCTATAATACTGGAATGCAACAAAGCCCAGAGGAAGTACCATGTAGGCAGAGATCTAAGAAAAGAGGGAGAAGCGATAGAAGCTTGAAAGTGGCCACAGTGGCCTGTGGAGACCCAGAGTAAGATGCGCCAGGGGTGGCTGGAGAGTTTTGCTTTGGCTCTGCTTCTCCTTTAAAGGTGTTCTAAACATTCTGAACTTCATTCTAAGAGCTTCTGGAAACCCAAGGGATGGTTTTAAGCTGAACCTGACCACAAATGATCAGATTGTGATTGCTCTGAATATCCTACCAATCTATGGTAGGAACCATGATAGAAAATATCAGTCTCTGGAAGAAAGCATGGTAGAAAACAGCTCGCTGCAGAGAGGAAAAGAATTCAGAGGTGATCTGGGCTTGATGATGCACATTGTGATCCCAGGACTCAGGATGCTGAAACAGGATGACTGCTGTGAGTTCGAAGCTATCTCGGGCTTCATAGTGAGTTCAAACCCACCCAGAACTGCACAGAGAGACTCTACCTTAAAAAAAAAAAAAGAAAAGAAAAAAAAAAAAGAATTCAAGAGTTATTTGAAATACACACAGAGACTGACAATAAATGCTGGTAGCATTTCTGATTCCAAGGAGAAAATAGAGCCACATAACAGTCTTGGAATGTTAGGTTTCAAAGAGCTTCCTGTTCTGTCTCTTACAACTTGGCTAAGGGTTACAACGGTACTTCACAGCTGAACAAAACTGCCTATTTTATTTATTTCCAAAGTGACATCTTCTTGATGAATTTGTCCATTTATATTTGTAATGTTAATATTTATACTTGATTACCTGCCCACCTGACTTGTATACAATTTAAAATTCCCCTTTAAACTTAATTTATTAGCGTTCAGACTTTCCTACTTTTTTTTCTTTCCTACTTTTAAGTATAAATTATATTTGTTGAAAAATAAGTAGAAAGTATCTGTAATATTTGAAGGGGAGTGTAAGGGTGAGAAATTTATTTGGTCAGATTTGATGGTGACCCAGCACATGCTGGAATAAAAAATCAGCTGGCATGCAGTTCTCCTTCCCATAGAGTTTTTAGTCTAGAGCTGGATGAATTGATACTATCCCATGACTGAAAGGAGTCCCTCCGAAGGATCCTTGGGGGTGTATTTCTGATTAATTTAAGTTTATAATTTGACCCACCTGATTCCACACATACTGGAAAATCTTCCAGTAACACTTGAACTCTTGCATTTTGTTTCTTAAACGTTGTGACTGATGCAATTTACACCCCTTGAAATCTGCAGTCTGTACACGGTGCAGTGTGGTGATGTTTAGTATATTTGTAGTTTCTGCAGTGCATTGTGTTTTAGATAGCAGAGCTCTGGTACTTTCACCTAGCACATCTCCATATTCCAATGCTGTAGCTCTGAAACTGACAGGTAGATCTAGAGTGTGAATTTTGAAGCGCAGTGTTCATAATAAACACAGGTGATCCCGTAGCTCTGTTGGAACCAGCCCCACCTGAAATGTGACCATTCCTGCATAGGGGAAAAGCCCCATTTCGAGTTGTCTCTGTCTAAAAAACTAGCATGCTCTCTTCTTGTGCTTTATGAATTGGGCAACATTCTGATTGGTTTCTACTGTTGCCAGGAGAGTGAAACCAATCTCCTTAATTAACCTGAGAATCACTGTCGCCCAGTGCAGCCCAGCTGATGTTTTCCATTTTATTTTCTTCCTCTTGCTCCCTCAGTGTTAGTCATACTGCCTTAGTACTTTCTGAATATACCTGCTGTGTCTCCCTCCTGCAGCTTTACTAACCCAGACTTGTTCTGCCCACTGTCCTTGTCTCCTTCCTGTTATGTGGTCTGGTAATGAGTGGGTTAGGTGTCGGGGATGAAGGGGTAACATGACGGTCCCCCTTGGCCCAGGGAGCTGAGTTTGTGACTAGCACAGAGCTTGAAGCAAACATCACCAAAATTCAGTCATTCCACATTGAATGACCGAGTTCCATTCCTGTGACGAGGTCACTAAATTAAATCGGTTGCTAAATAAGGAATTGTTTATGGTGTGTACGTTATAATCTTCAGAACAAGGAACTGGTCAGAGGAAACTCCAGCTTGATGACTTCGCTTTTATTTGCGTAACTCTCCCATGCAGTCCTGTAATGTGTGACAGAATATAAAAAACTCTGTACTGTAGAGTACAATCAGCAACAATGAGACTATATAAACAAGGTGTACTGCACAGGAAAAAGATACAGAGCCTCTATAATAAACAAGAGGTACAAAAAAGAGATGGATCATAAATTTGAACAGTGAAAAAAAAAATTAGGGGCCGGGGAGATGAGTCAGGAGAATAAGCACTTGCCTGGCAAGGGCAAGGGCCTGAGTTCAATCCCTGGTTCCACCAAAAATAAATAAATAAATAAACAAACAAAAGAAATAGATCTGAACAGGGCACCTTGGTTGTAAATGCAAACAGTCATTATGCAAGGTAGGTTGTTAACCGAGGGATATCTGTAATTGCACTTTCGGGAGTGACCTCCCTCTCCTGCCTCACCTCCCCTATAGTGGCTTATCACAGATAGAAGTAACTAATCAAAAGAGATCAATTAATGTCTTACATTTCCAGAGGCCAGGCAAGAGTTTCAAGGACAAAAAGCCATGCTCTTCCTAAGCTTTCTTGCTTGTGTCAAGAGGGGAGGGCAGAAGGGCCCAGCAGAGACACAGCAAGAGAGAGCAGGACTGGTTTTAATTTTCAACTTTTGTTTTTTTATTTCTTTTGGGAAAGGGTCTTACTATATAACAAAGGCAAGTCTTGCACTCATTGTGTAGTGCAGGTTGGCCTTGAACATGATCTTGGAAGTCCTCTTGCCTGAGCCTCCCAAGTGCTGAGCGGATAGGCCTGTGCCATCACTCATGGTAGGACTTTTATAACAAGCCCACTCTTCAAATTCCTAACCTTCATGACCCACTCCTGTCCTGGCCATGGAACTCCATGTATTAGGGCAGCCTACTCCTCTTGAGTTAGACCTCACTGTCAACCCAGAGGTGCTAGGAATTCAGTTTCTAACATACGAACTGAGGGGCGAGGAGTACATTCAAGTCAAAGCATTTCCCTACCAATCTTCAACTGAGTTGCAAGAAGAGGTGGCTTTGGGCCTTAAATAATCTTTGCCCCAATTTTAGAGATCAGTGTCTTAATTCAGCCCTTTTAAAATCTGTACTGTCTTCTTTGCAGCTTTGGGTTGCTACTCTTTTAGTTTACTGTCTCTTAGTTTCCTTTCTTAACTAGACAGGACGCTGATCTTTCTGTTAGTATTTTGCATTGTCATTTGACTATGTGTGTGCTGATTTTCACTTTTCTTTAGTGGGATCCCCACTAGTGCTTTACCATTAGGGAGAAAAATCCCCATGTATTTTACATGCTGTAGTGCCTCGTGTGGTTCCTGGAACATAGTACTTAGGTGATTAAAGATTGTCAATTTAATGTGATGCTGTTTTCTTTGTAAGATAAAAGCTATAGTTAGCCACTTAATAAATTATGCATGATGTGGTTAATTCAATTACTAATCTGCACTCGCCCCTCCAAAAGATTCACAGTGGAGAAATTGCAGGGTGAATAAATCAGTCTTAATGATCCTTGTAGAGTCTTAAAACTGTGCTCAAGATGTGTCATGTTCAGTCCCTCACAACTGATTATTGTTTCCAAAGTACATACGCTCATTCACACACACATATACCTATGAAATCCATACTGTGCTAAGATAGTGATCAAAATTTTTTTTCCAATTTTCAGTAGCTGTAGTAAAACAATATATAAATTTCATCCCATGGATTTGTATCTCCTACTTAAAATAAATGGTATATTTCAGAGAAGTTGGTCAACTGCAAGAAATTTTCTCTAATTTAGAGCAATAGTGATGGGAAGGGAAATCAGTCATGCAGACAGTGGTACCTTTTAGTATACTAGCCAGCCAGCATTGTGTAGATGACCCAGTAGTCATATAGTGTCAAAGGTAACAGTATCCACTTTGCTTTCATTGCAGAAAATAACCTCTAAGAACCAGTAGGTGGCTGTGAGTTGATTTATCCCAAATTTTGTGATCATTCAATTATGAGAAAGCAGTTTTGTTTCATTTCTCTAGTAGCTAAGATCCAATAGTATTCAGTGGCCTACTGTCTTCTAGCTTTTTACTCCAGGCAGGGGCCCCCTCTGCAGGTGCTGACCTAGAGGACAGGGACTTGTCAGTATGCACACTTCGGGGTCTCCTGGAAGGCTAGAGGCCTCCTTGCCATTGATCTCCACTCCTCACTTCCTGTCTCATTCAGGGAAGGAAAGGCTTAGCATAGTCACATTACCCTATCTGCACATTTTCCAACAACCAAGCAACAAGTAGACACAACTGTTTTTGATGAGAATTTTGCATATGTACACTGACAGCAAATGTCTACCAGCAAAGGTTGGAGATGACATCTTGGCCAACAGGAAATAATACTTTTAACTAAGTCATTTTGCAGTAGCTAACATATAAAGGTTGAACTAAAAATACTTAAATGTTATTCCTCCCTGACCTCCAGATCTGATATTTTGGATTTCTTTAATTGGAAATCTAAAACATTATTTATACTAATGATACTACTTTAATTGGTTTTCCCAATTCAGTCCTTGAAGCTGAAGGCAAGGTTCAATCCTGACTGGCATGGTAGCCTAGGGAAGGCCCAGCACTTGGTGGCTTGGACGGTGATTGAAATAGAACACTGGGTCCTAGCCCTCTGGCACACATGGGCCAGACCCTTCAGATTGTCCCACTTTCCCCAGGAGCTACCTTGCCCTAGAGTTGAGTTTCAGCCAACTCATCCCTTCTGTCAATGTCACCTTTCCCCATCCTGATGCTTTTCATAGTCTAGTGACTCAAACTTAATTTACAGTAGACTTTCTGAAGTCTGTAAAAACATTTTGGGGTGGTTTTGAAATTTTCTAATTAGACTTTGAGAATTGGATGGAAGCTATCATTTTAAATCACTTGGTGTTTTTCTTTTAGAGAGGACTTGGAAGCCTATGTATTTATTTCAGGATGAAGGAAAAAAGACAGTCTAAGTTGAGTCACGTAAATGAGAGGGCGTTCAGGAGAGGAGTGCAGTAACTGCCACCAGTATTACTCACAAGCCAGTGGGTTTTATGACATGTTATTTAATGTTTACCACTGGCTGTTGGATACAGGCTATAACAAGATGATTACAGGCAGCCGACTATTTTGCTTGAGCCCTCTAGCTTGTGTTTGGTAAGATAGGACAGCTTCTAGAATTGCAGAGAAAGATAAATGCCAGAGGTCATGATAATTCCATGTTCTCCAGTTCAGCTATTAAAACAATGAATAGATTGACTAAAGGACTGGAACATTTTAACTGTGTAGCGCTCAGAATCAGAATGAATGACACATGAGTTTCCTCCAAAGACAGACATTTCTTGACCACAGATGACCCGAGAAACACCAGTACGCCCTTTCCAAGCAAAACTTCTAGCAGCAAAAGCAAAAACTGGGGGTTATCCGAAGAGATGGTTTATTCCAAGAATGTCTCTGTGAAGCTTATCATTTGTTCCAAAGCTAGAACTTAATTGCAAATCTTTTCAGCTCAATCCTGTTCTTTCTTTTTCTTTTTCTTTTCTTTCTTTCTTTTTTTTCATCTCACCATTGAGATTTATTTTTGAATATCTATCAGGTTGTTTCCCAAAGTTTTGAAATGAAGATATAATATGTACATTATGTGTATATGAAGATTAAAAAAAGATTCATGAAACAACAGATATGCTATTAGTTCAAGTGGCTTCTTTTGTTGTTGATAGTGTTAGTCTATTTTCTATTTGCGTTACAGATTAAAAATAGTTGGTAGGATAATTTCAAGCTGTGTTCCACAGCTTGAAAAGCATATCCTTATACTCTGTTCTCTAAAATCAAAAGCAAAGCTAGATTTTCTAATCTCTGTGTGCTAATGGCTGGAACAGTTTTCAGTAAATATTTATTTAATGGCATTGTGAATATCTTTTGAACAGTATACCAGTTAATCAAGGTCAGCAGAAGGTTAGGCCCGTGAAAAGAGAACATGGTAAGGGAGAAATAAACAAAAGTAAGAAAGGGGGGTAGAAAGGCTGGGCAGGAAGAAAGCGATCATCAGTTCTATCACAGAAGATATTCCTCATGCAACTATTTTATGGAGGTGATGGCAACATGTGGGTCCCCTAGGGCGTTTGTTCTTCCCACTGCGATCAGGGATGATATATTAATTATTGTGTGGTCACTTTTCTGGCCCCTAAGATTCTAGTTAACTCTTGCTGCCAAGACAACCATCCCAACTTAGTAACATAAAACAGAAGTGCATATTTCCATTGGAGATGATTTGCTGCACTTGCTAGTTGATTGGTTCAGGAATTTTTCATTCAGGATGATGGCTTCTCACTCCTGGTCTCTTAAGCTATAACTGGGAAGACATAGACCACTGAGGCGGGGATCACTGGGAGGGTGTGTCCTCTGATCTTTTATCTTATGCTAAATTTTTCTTTCTTCCCTTCTTCGTGTAATTTCATTTGTATTTCATTCTATCTGCTCTTCACTGACATCTACTACACTGGCCCAACTACCTTTCTCAAACTTTCTCTTGTTTTCCTAGACTCTGCCCACCCTTCTCCTCCTTTTCCCTCCCCTCTCTTTCTTTTCTCCTTGACTTTTCTTTCCCCTTTTGGTGTTTGGGCCAGAACCCAGGGCTGAGAACATGCTAACAAACTGCTCTACCTGCAGCCTCTTCCTTTCTGGATGCTTGGTACCCTCTTTCTTGCAACATTAGATTTGCGTGGGCTTCAGTTAGGTTCTAATTTTGTGCTATTAACAAGAAATTACTATCTTAGTAATTAGATACATCTTTCATGAAACATTCCTCTTCAGTATCTACAGCTCTCAAGTAGATGTAAAATCTCAACTATCTTCTTAAACATTTATATAGGCAGATTAGGCACACTGGAGACATTAAATAGAAAGAAGCACAAATGAAGATCAGAATCCTATTACCAACAGAAAAGTGACATCTGGTGTACATCTACTTTCAACATTTGAGTTTGGGAGCACAGTTTTATTTGTAAAATATGCATGGCTTCATAACTTGTATCTTAATTTTGTGCATAGCAGGCACTGTACTTGGCTAAGTTATATGCCCAGCCTGTTTCACTGTATATTGAACATTAAATGTGTCAATTGCAGAAAGATAATTTACAAAGTATCTGCCCATAGTCAGTCTCAGTGAGTTATACTTCCTTAGGTGGGCGCACAGTCTTGCTATACAGTTTAGGCTGATCTTCACCTCCCACTGTGTGACCCAGGCTGACCTTGAGTTCCTGCTGGTTCTCCTGCCTGGGGCTTCCTAGTGCTGGGATTACAGGAGTGTGCTACCATGCCCAGCTCATATTTCCTATTTAATTTTCAACCCATTTTTCTTTGGGGGGATAGAGGGAATCAAACTCAGAACCTTGAGCTTGCCAGGCAGGCATGTGTGCCACAGAACTATGTCTCCTGCCTTCAACCTTTCTTTTTTTTTTTTTCTTGTATTTAGTGCAGGGTCCACAGGATCTGCAGGGTCTCACTACTAGGTCAGACTCTTAGTGCGCCTCCTGTTTTCAGCCTCCCAACTACTGGGATTACAGGTGCGCGCCACCACGCGCAGTCTCAGTCGCCATCTCAGTGCGCCCTGGGGTGGGGCCAGCACAGCACGCGGGGATCCAACTCCCGCAGCTGTGCTCTGCCTAAGCAGGTGCTTTGTCCGCTGAGCTGTCAGGTTGGCCCTCCTCAACTCTTTAATAGCTAAAAATATCCTACTCAACTTTTAATTCTTTGCACTTGGACTTCATATTGCCTCTTTTTCTCCTTTCCTCTTTCCTACCTGACGTTTGTCTGTCTGTTTTGGTCAAAGAACACTATGGTGTCTATTTCTTAAACTAAATTGCTTCATGGCCTTTTGGCAAAGAGATAGCATATTTCTTAAAGTAAGTCTTCTGTAATTCCTTAATCATTGTCTTAGAAGATATTGGTAGAAATTGATAAGTTGAATAAACAGTGGCACAGAGGCAACCGTAGCCATCCTGTGGGGAGAACCCCAGGGGTTATTTTAGTTAAGCCTCACAGTTCACAAAAAGACTTAAAAGTTTTAAGATTTCAATTTATATAGCTTTTGAGTGTCACAATTAGATCTGAAAAAAAGGTCTTCAATATCACTGCAAAAAATATGCCACTTCAAGGGTTTTCAGAGATGGCTCATGAATTGCGGGAGGATTTGATTTATGTAACCTTTTACAATATTGTTATGAACTCTTTGTACACGAATGAAACAGTCCCCTTAAATCCTAATAATAGAGCCCAGTGAAGATAAGGGTCATTATGGTGAGCTTAACCAGCCAGGTCGAGCTGGCTTCCAGCCCGCCTAAGCATGAAGCATTGATTCCCTCCTCTCCTGTGCATGCATTCGTATGCCTTATATGTGTGACATTGGCTGGGAAGACTGATCTGCCTTTATTCTAAATCAGGCATGGGCTGGGGAGATAGCTCGGTGGTCTAAGTGACTGACAAGGACCCGGGTTCAATTCCTGGTACTGGATGCTGTGTCAGCCCCTGAACCTGTGGTGTGTTGTACTGGCCACCATAGCCGGGTGTATGGCAGTGCACACCTGCAATCCCACTGCTGGGGAACCTGAGACAGGAGGATCACTAGCAGTCCCTTTACCCTCTGCCCCCCCAAAAATCATGCATGAGTCTACCCACTCAGGAGACATCTTCTGGGTAAGTTACTTGCTACTGGGCTAGGCTATGGGCTCTTGTGAGATTATAAATTATAGGACTTTGAAAGGGAAAATATCCTATTTCTGTTTGTCCAAGTTTCTAGGGGACTCTTGAGATATAAAGGCACGCTGTTTCAACTGGGTCTCTGGACAGTAACCTATCTGTGCATAGTGGACAGAGTTATAGGGAGGCCCTAAGACTTCCACCCCTAATGTAGGCCCTGAACATGGGCTTTCCTGGAGTATGATCTCAGGTTGTAAACAAGGGGGTGTCACTTCTTTGGGATCATATCATATCGTATGTGAAAGGGTTTTGCAGATGTGTGAGGTGTGATCAATGCTGTGAATGTTTATGTTAAAATTATTATATTAAAAGACACTTCCAGGAATCCCCCTCAAAATACTTCCCATCATTTGAGTACAGTTAACCTACCATGCTTACCACTTTCTGCAGCAGTTCTGGAAATCCTTTTTGGTGAATGTCTTTTGTTGTTCTGTCATGGCTGCTTCCTTGCCCTGAACCAGTTGAAAACATCAACCTATTATGATCATTTTGATTTTTTGGAAGAGTCAGAAGTCACAGGGCACCAGGTTGACTGAATTAAATAGATGAAGACACAACATAATGTTTTTATTAGGCAGAAATTGCTCGCTCATTAACTGTAATTGTCTTGAGAAAGTGGAAGAACAATGGGGTGTGTTTTCAGTAAAGAGGAAGATTTTGAAGTGGATTCATGGCAATATGTTTTATATTGCAATTTTTTAATACTTAAGCATTCACCTTATTTTTTAGTTATAACCTCTTAATTAATATCGTTAATCAGTTGTCACTGGTTTAATGACAGGGAGATTATCCTGATAGCCCCAATCCCACCATATGGGCCTTTCAGAGAAGGAGAAGCCTCTTTGGCCCTAGGGAGGATCACATTGTTGGTCTGGGACTGGACCACAGGGTAAGGCCCTGGGAGATGGGTGGGGTCCCCAGCCAGCAGTGAGTTAGCAATCAGGAGCAGAGGGATTCTCCACTGTATTCAGAGGAAATGAATTCCAAGCAACTTGTAGAAGCATGGAAGGGAACTGTTGTCTGAGTAAGGAATAACTCAGAGCCAAGTTTCATCTTGATTCTGGTCCAGGAGACACTAACCCCCAAATCCAGCTGGACCGTAATAGACTTCTGACCTGGAGGAGCTGTGAAATGGGTGCATGCTAATTTTTTTAGACAGCAGTAGCAACATAAGTACCCTTTTAATGCATCACGATTACCTTCTCAGGGAGTAAGTCAACAAACTGCTAAAGCAAATTGTGGAATCTCCAGATATTATTGTAAGAGTCCTTTGTAATACTGATTATTGAATTGTTATGTTGATAAGTAATTATTCCCAGTGATTACCTTAATAATAAAATATGGATTTCTAAATCTCAACTCATAAAACACATTAATAATATACCTCCTTGTCTATTTTAGGATGTAAGTCATCACTGGAATTTTTCTTTTTTTTTTTTTTCTTATCCATTTGAGAACAAAAGGGTTTCATTATTTGAAACCACTGACTTGACCAGTAGGCACTTTTTTAAAAGACTGCATTTTGGCTGTTTTAAGATTGTAGCTGAAGACAGGGAAAAGCAGAGCAGGATGGCATAAGGCTGATTTAGAATGAGCCCGTTATTTTTAAATATGCATTTGTCTTTAATTGTTCTTTCATCACAGAGTAATAATGGATATAAGAAATCTAGCCACTAATTTTGATGCAGACAGATGGGGTCTGTGCTGTAATAAATTTTTTTAAAAGCAAAGTTCATTAAAATGCTAATTTGAAACTTTTTAAAAATAGTCCATGGATTTAATTATTTCTCTGTTGCTGGGACAAAATACCTGACAGACACAATTTAAAAGAGAAAGGGTTTATGATTATGACAGTTCATGATTTCTGAGGATTCAGTCCAGCTGCTCATGTCATAGGCCAGAAGGAGAGAGAGAGCAGGGGATGAGGGGTGAGGCAGCGAGAGAAGAGGGCTTGGGGTTCAGGCCTGCCTCCATCAAGGCCCCGCCCCCATCAAGGCCCCACCCCCATCAAGGCCCCACCTCCATCAAGGCCCCACCTCCATCAAGGCCCCGCCTCCTAGCAGCTCTATCAGCTAGAAATTCCTCAATGTATTAATGCACGAATAAGTGTGTGCATTCACGATCTAATCTCCTTCTAAGATCCCCACGTGTTTAGGGCCCATTTCTGGCCCACACAATAGCAACTTTGCACTTGCCAGGAAAGCGCTTATTCCACTGAGCCATCTCTCTCAGCGTATCTAAGAAGTACAGAGAAACATATAGCCGACTCCTGTCCACCTCTCCATCAGATGTTAATGATTACCAACATTTTTCCTGTTGGTTTATATAATCTTTGAAAAAATATTACAAGTACAACTACAGCTCTATCTTACCATTTTTCTTCTCTGCCCTTCTGTAGTTCTCTTCCCAGTGGTAAATAGTAGCCCACAATTGATGTCTATTGTTCTTATGAATGTTTGATAGCTTTTCTACATATGTATGTATGCATGAATAATATATAGAAATTGTGGTATGTTTTAAAATTTAAATCATTGGTATCCTGCTCTAGGTAACCTTTTGCAATTTAATTTTTTTACTCACAGTAATATTTTTGCTTTGAATTATGTATGATAGCCCATGGCATGAATAAAACAGTTGATTTATCCACTTGGTTACAGATACTTGGTTGTATTCTCGATTTTTATCTCACTTACAGTTCTGTGCTGTATCTGATTGGTGTGTATTTATTTGAAACTGTTTATAAAAGTCTCTCTGGAATAGAGTGTAGCAAGCTTTGGGGTGAGAAAGTGCACTAAGCTTAAGTTTAATAGGTACAGCTGAAAAGCTTTACAAAGCAGTTTGACCCATTTCCAGCTCCCTTCATGGGGTCAAGAGTTCCCATTGTCACTTACAGAGCACTGTGTTCTGTCAGGGTCTCACTATCTGATGGAGCTTCCACGTGGCTCTTTATGGGTTAATTTTATTTCTCCACCTGCTAAGGCTGAGTGTATTTTCCTGTATTTATGTCCCATTCAGACTTCCCTTCCAGAGATATCCTGTGGAATTTTTATCCAACAGTGGGTGGGTGTGTCTCATTCTCACTGCTTTACATGAGTTCCGTATTGGATGTGGATACAATTTTTTTTTACATATCTGCACACAATCCATAACTGTTTTTAAACTTGTATGTGGTGCCTACTCTCAAACAGGCTTTTCTACAAGCACTTTAAAGTGAGAAGACTTATCTTTTTTATTTGCTTGTTTTTCTGCATTACTTGGGATTTCAATATCTTATTTCAAACAGCCTTCCCAACCTCTTTCTCTTCTTGCTTTTGTTTTCATTTTTTTATGCATTTGGTACAGGGTCTCACTACACAGCTCAGATTCCTACTGATCTCCCTGTCTCAGCCTCCTCAGCACTGGGATTACAGGCTTATGCCACCACGCCCAGCCTTGGTGGCCAGCTCAGTGTGCTGAGCTAGTTCACCAGCCCTGTTTTCATAGACAAAGTCTTGCTATGTAGTTCAGGCTGGTCTTGAACTCACTGTGTAGCCCAGGCTGGCCTCTGCAATCCTCTTGCCTTAGCCTCCCAAGCGCTCGGATTGCAGATGTGTGTCACCACAGCAGCCCATATGCTTTAAAACTATGCTCTTTTTAAATATTAGAACGTTATGCTTTTCATGAAAGTCACTAATTAAATTGGGAAGTGGTGCATGTGCATGTGCACGTGCATATATTACGCTTCTACTTTTATCTTCTTCGTTGGCAACTGCCAATTGTCCCTCTGCACTTATTGGATAATTCATTGTCCATCCCCTTTGCCAAGATTTGCATTGTACCTTCTGTCATATATCAGTTTTTTTTTCTCTTTGTAAGGGTCTCTGTCTCTACTAAGTTCTATTACTGGGCAACTGTGTTTGCTTAATAACAGGACCTTCTGCTAGGGTCTGTCTGTGGCTGATCTCTCTTCTCCTTCAGCTTCCTTTTCCTCATCCCTCTCCTCTTTCTCTTTGCTCACCTGCATCATCGAAAGGACTTTGCCTAGTATTGCCTTTTATTTTGTTGAGTGAACTTTACCATCTGCTCACCAGCTATCAGAATTTTGATCAAAACTGAATTTGTGGATTAATTTGGGGATCAAATTGCTTTACGATATTGACTATCTCATCCTTGAAAATCACAGGTTGTTCCATTTATTAGTGTGTTCTTTTTCTATTTATTAGAATGCTGTTTAACATTTTGCACTAAAGTTTTATCATTTGACCTTAAAGTTCTTTGCATTTATTTAGTCATATATATGCCTCTGTGTTTCCAGAAGTAAGCTATTCTTAAGCATGTTTATGGTTCCTAGCTATTAATGTACCATTTATTTTCGAAGAATTGAAGACATCCTATTGAGCTTAACGTTTGAAAATATGCTGAGATGTATTTATCAGTGCATTCTCTTGCGAGAAGATTAGCAAAATTAAGTATCAGAGAGATTAACTTCAGTGTGGTTGGTTGTATCTGTTCAGTTTGAACTTGAACTTTTTTATTTGAATCCTTACCTTTTGCTAAAAGCTTTTCCTTGTTAATTAAGCTACTGTATCTCTGATGGATGCTTTCTGCTTTAGTGGGATCTTTTTATTGTGGAAAAAAGTGACATTCTAGAGTCTTCATGTGAAAAAGGCAATTAACTCACCAAGTGGATGTCCTTTAAGATCAATTAGTTAATTCACTTGGGTAGACACATTCATGACAAAGAATACATCTATAAAATAAGTACTTTCTCCAGCTATTATCTTTGGACCATCTTTTAAGGAATTAAAATATCAGTCCTAATTGAATTAGCCCTTTAAAAAACTTGCTTACCACCATAGCAATGCTTGGGCACACGGAGGATTACTTTTCCCTGATGGACAGCTTTGGGTACAAATCAGACAGTGTACCGTGGGGCTCCACAGGAAAAGGAAGAGAAAAGTTAATGTGGCAGGCTAATGTGCACAAGCATTGTTAGTATCTTACTTTTTAATTGATGTATAATAAGTTTACTCAGTATAAAAGTGATATTTTGATCCATGTGTACATTATGTAATGACTAAACTTTTTCCTTCCTTCCTCCTTTTCTCTCTCCTTCCCTCCCTCTTTCTTTCTTTTCTTTCTTTCTTTCTTTCTTTCTTTCTTTCTTTCTTTCTTTCTTTCTTTCTTTCTTTCTTTCTTTCTTTCTTTCTTTCTTTCCTTCTTTCTTTCTTTCTTTTACTGGGATTGAAACACTGGACTTCGCACTTGCCAGACACTGTGCCTCTTTATGTATCCCTGACCTCAATCCCTTCTTCTGTGGCCAATTGAGTTTCCATGCCATCTGCATAGCATGCTTTCTCGACAGAGCACACTTCTGCCTACTGATGGGCACCTTGGTTCTCTCGTGTCTTGGCCCCTGTGAATGGTACTGCAGCAAGCACAGGGCACAGCACTCTCTTTTGACACATTGTGCCCTTTCAGAAGCATACCTAGGAGTGGAGCTGCCAGAATTCCCATACGATGCTGGATCTCTGTTTCTAGCTCTTTGAGGGGCTTTCGAGCTGTTCTCCATAATGACTGTACTAAAATTACCTTTACAGTGATAGGGCTGAGTTTCCCTCTCTCTGCATTCTCCGGGGTGCTTGTTACATTTTGTCTTTCTGACAATACCCATTCTGACTGGTATGGCAGTGTCCGTTGCTGTTTGGATTTGCATTTCAGTTTTTATCATCTTCAAACTTTTGCTTATTTAACTGTCCTCTTACATATTGCATCCCTACTAACACCTCTAGAAAATTCTACTCGGATTCTAATTTCGTAAAGAATTTGGAGGTAATTCAAGTAGAGTCACGATCCTTCCCTGATGCATGCCAGGGAGTGGATTTCCTCCCAGTCCTGCATGCGGATCCTGACTTTCTGCACTGCCCTGTGCCCCTTCTCCTCCCTAGGGCTTTCCTTTTGGGGCTGAAAAAGGTGAATGTCCGGGGTTGGTTCTGGACAGGCTCTGAGCATCGGAGCACAGCCATTGTAGACATCTTGGGCAGTTTGCAACCTTTCTTTGCTGTGAAGGCTTCCTGTTGCTGTGGCTTTGGGGTAGAATCTGGTGGACCATGGTTCAATTGTGTTTAGGACTCATTGCATATCCCTGGGTTGATGGAAGAATGTGAGAGACTGTACTTCATTGCTTCTTCCAAAAATGTGTAAGATGATGCTCTAGGTACGTCACAAATACTGGGTGACTGATGTGATAGCATAGGGAAGGGAAGGAAAGATGGTGTAACAGTTATTTGCATTGTGAGATAAACAGGGGTTATTATTTCCATCTTTGAAGCCTAAGTGGCCTGTTAGCTTTAGTTTATAGATAGTTTTCTATGGCTTCCAGTTCTGCTGTATTTTAAATATCAGTTCCATTCTTCCAGAATGAACTTATTGGTATACAAACAGACATGGGGGTGTTACAAAATAAACACGGTATCTTTTTAATGGGGAAGTCGAGTAAAGCCTTAGGGGCACACTGCACTACACGGTGCTCTTAGGGTTCATTCCGAAAATTTGGCCATAGAGGACAATGAGACTGAGATTGAAACACAGCTTAGTGGGATTCACATTTGCAGACAACCAGCTAGAAATGAATAAGGCCATAGGGTGAATGTGGTTTTCACAGTTGTCAACTTAAGGTTGTTCAGGTCCTCTGTTTGTCGTCATTATGCCCACATACACCCATAATTACAGGACTCTGGGAGGCTGAGGCAGGAGGATTATGAATTTGAGCCTGAGACTACCAGCATGGACAATAGGATGAGTTGATCCAGCCCTATCTCAAAAGAAAAGATAAATAAAAGGCCAGGGATTTAGTTCAGTGCAAACACTCTGGGTTCATGGTACTGGACAAAACAAATAAACAAGTGAAAAAACAAATAAACAACCATATACCCCAATAAAGAAGTAGTTCTACTGTGAGAATTTGGACTATTCAAAGTCTGTACCTGGGCTCTGGTCCACATATTCTGGTTGTGCCAACTCTGGGGTAGTCGGTATCCACCTGCAAAGCCCTGGCTGCCCATCTTGGTTAAGATCACTGCCAGGCCCCCAGAGATTCTCTCTGGAGGCTGAACATGACACTGCAGGGCAGGTGATGGCCAGGGGGAAGGTACCGAAGCATGGAAGAGCTTGGTCTATCAGCAAACAACAGGGCCATGGCCGTGAGTGGGTCAGGGAAGAGGCAGCAGACAGGACTTAGGTGTTGGCCAGACTCGTTGGACCGAGCCTTCTCAACAGTGGCAGAATTCTGAATTGTCTTGTAAGCCAGTGCTTTAGCCTATTGTCCATCAACTTGCATAGGAAGAAACTTGCAACTGTATGAAGATTTCAGTTACACCTTATTTAAAGGATGAAGACGGCCGAAAAGCCCTAACAGGATAAACATCAGCTGTGGCTTTCTTTTAGTGGAAATCAGAGATACTAACTCCTGTCACTGCAGTTATCTGAAAGTGTCATTATACTCGTTACCTTGGGTTAGAAATTGTGGCAGCTATTACCTTATAATATATCCTGTGGTTGCAGGGTCAGTAACGACAGCCCATGCACCACATCCGCGCTGCTTCCTGTTTTTACATAAAGTTTTCTGGAGCTCTGTTATCTCCATTTATCTGTGTGTCTCTGTTGGAACAGAGGCCTTCTGGCCTGCAGTGTTTAAAATATAGTCTAGCTCTTTCTGGAAAAAGTTGGCTCACATCTGCATTGATGATGTGGCACACACACACACACACACACACACACATATATATATATATTTCTATTATTCAATTTAAAATATAATAGTGCATAAGGCTCATGGCACATAATGCTTAAATTCATTGTGAGCAGTGGTGCATGTACCTCACATATAGATTTTTGTATTTCCCTTTCTCCCTCCCTCCTTCATTCTCTTCCTCCTTCTTCCATGTCTTGATCCTTCCCATTTAGAAAAAATTGTTTTAAAAATCTATCAACCATCTTCCTATTACGTGTCTTCTAATTTGCTCTTTAAGTTATGCATGCATTGGGTTTCGCATGCAGAGAAATCGTGGTTCACGTTGTGTTCTTGGTCCACAGACTGCTGCTCCTATTGCTGTTGCCTGGAACAGGCCATGGGTGGGTGATTTCCCCGGTGGTCTTTGCCCTTGCCCTTGAAACAGCCAATAAAAAAATGCGAGCATGAGCTTTTTTTCTGTAAGTGCAGCTCTGTCCCCAGCAACTTGTGGCTTCCTGAGTGCAGAGGATGAAGTGCAGCTGCTTGGTGCAGGTCACTCAGCTTCTCCAGGTCCCTTCTATCCAAAGCCAGGGGGCTCCCTTTCTCCTGACACACAAGCAGTTGTCACTGGCTGGGTTAGCTGAATACGCGCTGTATCAGACATTTTTTTTGGATTCTTCTTTTCCACATTACAAATGTTGAGCTCCGCACACAGGATGCTGGCATTATACACAGGGCGCCGGTACTGTCCCAGTGCATGGACTCATCTTCCATTCTCTGCTTCTGGACCCAAACTCAGATGGCTCCCTGCCCTTGTCCCTGCACTGTGCAGTGTCCGTGTTCTCCTCCCCACAGCACTCTTTCATGACAGAACTACAAAAGCTATATTATATTGCCATTGAGCTGCTTTACCACAGTTTATTTAAGTTTTCCTTTGTACTAGGGAACATTGGGAAGATAGGTTAGGCACATCAGTCAAGTTCCAGTTGGCCATAAAGCAATAGTGTCATTCATACTTTTGATTTACACAGTCAACCATAGAAGCTGGCTTACCGCAAATGTTAGTGTAGTAGCTGCAGGAAAGTGTCGTGGCCTCCGCTCTGGGGGAGAATGGGCAGCGGAGGAGCTAAAATCCAGGTGGGCGTTGCCTGTCCTGATAGGGCTCTGCAAAGGTGCGTAGCTACCAGGGGACATCACGTCTGCTGGTGGTGCAAACCTTTGGTTAGCTGACTTGTGCTGGGCCCTGCAGCATCCCTGCTGCTGGCTGGGTGGCAGTGGGGCTGCTTCAGGTGGCTACCGATAAGACGAGCCTTTGCATAGGGAACCTCCCTGCTGCCCCCTCTGTCCCCTCTTAGTGATGCTCATTCCCCCAGGCAGCCGAGGGAACAGAGCTTCAAGGTCCTGCCCAGAGGCACAAAGCATGGCCAAGTGTAGTGGGTTTTGAGGTGTAGACACAAAGGAAAAACTGGCATATTTGTGTCAGCTTTTAGTTTCTTTCCTCTGCCATAAACAATGCTGCAGTGAACATATTTGGTAAAATGCTGCTTCTCCAGTTTCTGTAGGATACACAGAAATGATGGAATTTGAATTTGAATAGTCTTAAGGTCTTGGTTACACAAGGCGACTTGTCATCCACCAAAAGTGCACGTCTTTTGTGCTCCTTATGGGAGGAAAGCATCCATCTGCACCATAGGTCCTGTTCCTCAGTACCACTTGGACCTTGGCTGTGTCTCTGGGCTGTGTACTGAGGGGCAGTGCTCAGGACTGCACCCCCAGGGCTGATCCTGCGGAGTCTGGCCCAGCACTGAGATGAGGTGGCTGGGAGGAAGCTGAAACCCTCATCCTTGGCTCAGCCTCCTGCACTTCTTCTCTCACACTTTAATTCATTGCATCTGACAGATTCATTTTCCTAAAACTCCTTCATCATATCTGCAATCTTGCTCAAGATCCTGAAATGTTTCCTCTTTGTTTATTGTACTGAAAAGAAAATGAGATCTGACCTTCAGCATTGGCCCCTGTGCCTGTGTTCTGTTGATGTGGAAGCTGGAGCAGATTGACTTCCTCAAGGTCACCCAGGAAGGTACTGGCTGAGGCCCAACCTGGGGCTTCCTTCCTTCCAGCCCACTGACTTTTGCAGATGGCTCCTGGTCCAGCATCCTCGCCCCCGTACTGTTCTTCATGCAGCTCTTTCCCTGCAAAAGGCTTCATATCCTCCTCCCCCTGACGCCCACAGTATTACCTTGCTGGTACATCCTGTAGTACCCCCATGGTCTTCTCAGCCTCTGTGCAAAGAGGCCTCTGTACTTATTTCAGTGTCGGGCTGAAATAAGACTCACAACAAGGTAGTAGCCTCCCAACACATTGTAACAAGGTGCTGTCCACAGCACATGGACATAAATTAACTTCTACCCTGAGCTTCTGATCCTGGACACCAGTGCCTACTTGCCTAAAATTAGCTCAAGAATGAGCAACTTATTTCCTTTTTAGTAATCATGGATCTTGAGTAGTACATGTTTCTTTAAGACAAGTTTGCTCACCTTCAGAAAGATATACTGTTCTTTATCTCTGTCTTCTGTTGGTCCTTCATTAGAACATCTCTTAATATAATTAAATATCTGTAGTAATTAACAGGTACCTCTTTTTACTTGTCTTGCTTTTTCTTCTCCCCAGCTTGCAGATTTGTATACAAGAGACCTTAGTGCTACACAAAGTAAAATGATGAAAGAAATGACAGCTGAGAGTAGAATCCAGTTAGAATTGTGATAAAAAGTAGAAGAGAAGTCAAACTGCAGATCTTTCCATTACAGGATGAGGATGCAACTCTGCACCTATAGTGCAGTGTGGGAACACTGCTCCTAAGGATGCACAAGCCAGGGAGAGGCCACCATGCTAGCTGTAGGAGACGTGCATGTAGCACAGTTGCCCACTTTTTTTCCTCTTCTTCATTCTTCTTTCCCCTCACCTCTCTGCCTTTCCCCCTTGGCTGTTTGGGGGATTGGACTTAATTTTAAAGTATTTTCAATCTGCCTTCTTATATGTCAGATCCGTGGTCTCCTGTCTGGAACGCTACTCTGTAACCTAGCAACCAGCAGATCATCTACTCCCCTTGGTTGTTTCATCAGCCCCAAGATGTGGTCCAGTCAGTGAACATCTAACTCTCTATAGGGATCAGGTTTACATATAAAATCAGTCTTGGAGACCATTAAGCAGTGAATCTGAAGAATAGCATTATTATGTAGAAGAACTATCCAGAGGAAAGGAGTCTTGACATCTGCCTGGGGAGAGACAATGGTACACAAAGATGGAGAAAGGAGAAGGCCCAGATAGGGAGCAGGTCCCTGACATTGCCTGTCCTCTAAACCTGAGATTGCATGTATTCCACTATCCTCAGACCTTCTGTTATCTTTTCTAAATAACAGAACAAAGAGCATTGTTTGATTCTTTGACCAGACAGTAAGTCTTAGTTTGTTAATAATCAGAAAGTTATCTTCTGAGGGAAACAAATTTCAGAGGGGAATGTCTGACAACAATGACATTTTTCTGTGCAATTTCATTATCCAGTCCATGTGACAGTCGTGTGGATGAGCTAATTCTATAAAACAACCCCAAGGCTTCACATCCGAGATGCCTGGGATTGTCAGAGGCCAGTGCCGTCCTTAATGGGTAGTGTGAGTAAATATGACAGCGGCTTCTCTGGCTGCCCTGGACCACTTATCATTCGCCTGGCATGCTGCTCACTGACAATGCATTTCCCTGCAGGAATGTTTTGCCTATATCTTTTCTTCTTTTTTTGAGAGGCTGGTGTGAATTTTGTTTGCCACAGACTTTATTGTGTTGAAGTGCAAAATATTTATTACAAATGTAGTGGGTCTCTTCCCAATGTTTTATTTACTTTCTAAAATTTAAATTTATTATTTTTATTTATTTGATAACCCGAAAATCACATTTAGGAAGTGTTGAGATATTCTGATGTATGTATGCATTGTGTGATCTTTAAATCAGGTGAATATTCATCCTCTCGAAAATTTATCATGTCTTCAGGATTAAAACATTCCGAATCCTTTCTTCTAACTTTTTGAAATACATACGTGTCATTAGTCCTTCTGTCACTCTGACAGAATGCCTAAGAAAAAGCAACTTGTAAAGAAGAGGAGTACCTTTTTGGTTTCAGAGGTTCTAATCCATGGTCCCTTTGCCCCATTGCCTTCGGCCTGTGCTAAGACAGACTTCATGGTGGAAAGTGTATGACAGGGAAAGTATTGGTCTCCTGGCAGCTGAAAAGCGGGGAGAGAGGCAGGAGAGAAGGAGGAAGAGGGGGAGGAGAGAAAGACAGAGAAAGATAGACAGACAGATAGACAGACAGAAAGATAGTCAAACAGACAGTCTGACCGAGAGATCGCCGCAGTCTCAATAACACCTCCCAGGACACATACTTATGATGTAACTTCCACTGGGCCTTGCCACCTAATTTTCTGCCACCCCCTCCCATGGGCTGGTGTCCAATATCTTGGAATCACTACCCAAGCTGTAACAATAACTATGGCCCATGTTTAGCTCACTATGCAGTAGCACCCCAGACCGCTTTGCTCTTATCTAGCTATAACTTTGTACCCAATAATCAGCCTCTTCTCAGCCCTTGTACTTTCATTCTACTCTTCTCCTGTCTTTGGTAACCTCCCTCTACTCTCAGATTCTGTGCCAGCACCTATTTCAGATTCCACATACAAATGACTGCATGATACTTAGCTGTCTGTGTCTGCTTCGTCTCACTTAGATCATGATCTCAAGTTCCATCCTTGTTGATGCAGATGACAAGATTTCAGTCTGCTGTGACTGATTAGTGTTTCACTGTGTGCATAAGCCACATTTTCTTTATGTATTGCTCAACTGAGAAGCAGGATGTTTGCACTTCTTGGCTCTTGTCAACAGTGCTGAAATCTCTCCAAACAGTGATTTAATTTCCTTTGGATGGACACCTAGTCCTGGGACTGACAGGTTGCACAATATTCTGTTTCTAACTTTTTCAGGAGCCTGCATGCCCCTCAGCAGCAGAGCTGTCCTAGTGCCCATCACCACCAACAGTATGCAGGCCTTCCTTTGCCATGTATCCTCACCAGCACTTGCTATCTTTTGCCTTTCTTATAACAGCCATTCTCCCAGAGTGCAGTGATTTCTTCTTGTGATTTTGATTTGCATTTACCAATGATCGATGATGTTGAGTATTAAAAGGATGCATTTGCTGGCCTTTTGTATGTTACTTTTAGAAATTTCTATTTAGGTGTGTTGCCCATTTTTAATTTTTTTTTAAACCAATGACTTTTAGAGTTCCTCATCACTTCAGATAGTAGCCCCTCCACCCTCCATACAGTCTGGAGATATTTTCTCCTGTTGTGTAGGTTTTCTTTTCACTTTGCATTGTGTCTTTTATTTGCTCCCGATGGCTCCAGACCTCATCAACCCTCAAAATCAGCTGGGAGCACAGTGGGAAATTCAGCGTATAGGCACCCAATTCAGTGGCTGTGGACTGGGATTCCTAGAAAATTTCACTTTGATACCAAACGTGATTCTGAAGATCATATCAGAAAGAGGACTAGATACTCATTTTCAGAGTGAGGCATGGGACACTTTCTTGGTTTTATGAGTGGATGGACATCTTTCTTTATTTTCATAAAATCTTCCTAATCATTTAGGGGAAGAATGAGAGTGTTTTTTCTCCCATTGTTCCTTCCTTCCCCACATGCTTTATGTGTCGTGAATGGTGCTCCTTGCTCAGACTGAGAAATACGGCGCTGGTTGAAAGTGGATTAGGTTGGCTCTGTGGACGCACGCTCCCTGGCTGCCCCCAGTACAGTCAGATGCTAAGACAGGGCAGACACACTCGCTGTTCACTGAAGGGAGGGAAGACACCATTACATCAGGGAGTAGGGAAAGACAGGTCAGTGTCCAGCTACTTATTCAGAACTGACTCAGCTGTGCAGTCAGTGTGCAGCTGAAGGGGCCGGCTCAGCAAATCTGGAATCCTTAGGTCAGTTTGCAACACTGCTTCAGTGTGTGGTAGCAATTTTCCTCTTCAGGAACCTTCCAGCTCTATTTTTTTATAAGATTGATTGATTGATTGATTGATTGATTGATTTTTAGCAGAACTGGGGATTGAACTCAGGCCCTTGTGCTTGCCTGGGAAGCATTTATTCCTTTGAACCACCTCCTCAGCCCTAGATTTATTTATTTATGTATTTATTTTTTGCAGGGCCTCGCCCTGCAGGGCCTCACTATGTAGCTTGGACTCATAGTGATCTTCCTGTCTCAGCCTCCCCAGTGCTGGGATTACAGGTGTATGCCACCACGAGCAGTTTCAGTGGCCTGTGTATCACACCCAGGACTTCAGGGCCAGCACAGTGTACAGTACCAGGGATGGAGCTCCAGTCCTTGCACTTGCCATGCAGGCACTTAGACCTCTGAGCTATCTCCCCAGTCTTCAGCTCTATTTTTAAGGTGTTTCAAATTATTGAATGAGAGAATGAGATTTACCTTGTTTATTTAGCACAATCTCTCTTATTTAAGTCAGCAGAACATACCTTTGTAAAAACATCTAGAGTAGTGTTTGACTGGATAACTGGGACAGAGACCAGTCATGCTGACTTATCAAACAGACCATAAAAAAACAAAACAAGAAAAGGACCATCAAGAAGATTAGGCTGTACTGAGAATTAGAAGCTCTTCCTAGATGGACCACTCGTAGTATATGTGGACCATGACGCCACATTCTAGGAGTAGTGGAGGTGAGGGATTCAGAGAGCCTTAGGATAAGACACTTGATGTTTTCCTTGTATGAGTTTCTGGGTTTTTTAAAGAAGTTCCTAGTAAACAGTCCTACCAGTTGCCTGGGATGCAGGAAGAGTAAGACGATGCTACTGAAGACAGAGGAGGAACACAACGTGCTGTTGTTGTACAGGGTGAGGTTTGGCTGTTGGTGTTCAGTGGCACCTGGGTGCTGCACATGGTGTCTTTTTCAGCCCAGATATTCATGATTTACTTATAGTACTCCTTAGGAGTAAGCACCTTGGGATTCTCCTTACGACTATGGATGGATACGGCAGCCATATTGTCACACTGGCTCCGCCAAGGGACAAGTTCACTGACAGCAAATGACAGCTGTAGCTTCATTTGCTCCTACCCTTCCCCTGTTAATTGGCCAATTCTCATTCTTCCCCCATGTAATGGCTAAAGGTCAGTCTCCCTGCCAAGTGTCCTGTTTTCTCATTCTTTGCTTGTCCCCGGGTGCTGGGTGGGCACACGAGATACCTTTTCTCTGTGAAAAAGTTGTGTCCTTCCAGGCCCAGAGACCTTACCTCCTCTCCCTTAGCACATCCTGCTTGTGCTGAGAGGGACTTCTGCAGTGGGACCTGCCCTAAGAGCAAGTGCTTCTCCTTTTCTCCTCCACCCCTGTTCCTCAGTTAAATTTCGGCTGATGCATCGCTAGTCTCTGTGGAATGTTCTATAGCATATATATATATATATATATATATATATATATATATATATATATATATACACTCATTCTGTCTTATGTGATTGAATTTCTGGAGGCCAGGGGTTAGTACTATTTACTTTTTTTTTTGAGAAACTAGGGATTGAACTCAGGCCCTTGAGCTTGCCAAGCAGGCGCTTATTCTACTGAGCCATCTCCCCAACCCAGTACTATTTAACTTTATATCTGCCTCATTGATTTGTTTACGGCCCAGCATGTGGTTGGTTTCTGTGCTTTTTCAACGATTGCATACTGAGTGCCTGTGCCAGGCCATCCATGTTGACCATGCTTGAAGGAAGGTAGCACTATACTGTCCACTGCCATGGAGCGGATGCTGGGGGTGGGTGAGATGCCAGGGACCAAGATGAGTAAGCAAAAATCCAGTGTGCACGCACACACACACGCACACACACACGCACACACACGTGCACACACATGCGCGCACACGTACACACACATATGCACACACGTGCACACACACATGCACACACACGTTAAGGAGTGTGGAAGAGGGGGTGACAGGGCTCTGATGGGAGCTCTGATGGGGGATGGCTTGTAGGCAGAATTCCTCCTTGGCCGTGCTGGCCTGCACACAGAAGGGGTGGATAGTTCCTAGCATTTGTTAGCCTGCTGGGCATGTGCTGCTGTCCTCAGGGCAATACAGATCATATTGTCATTTTTATTTATCAGATTACATACAGGGCCTCCCTGAAAACATCTAAGAGTACTAACTTTTAAAAAAAGCATTTATAATCGGCCAGTCATTGTTCCAATTACTTTAAATGGGTTATCCTGGATGCTCACAGTGACTTCAGGAAGTAGGCACTGTCCCGGCTTTCTACCTGAGGAGTTGGCCACAGGATCCCAATGCTACTAGTGCCACGTTCCCTGGCTGAGGTGGCCTCTGTCCTGCCCCAGTGGACAGGCCACTCTTGAGCAGTGTTGTCTCTGCAGTGCAAGCTTTTTCCTTGTTAATGAAGTTTACATTCTGCATGGGACTTTCCTATAGAGCAGCTGGTGTGCTCTGCAAGAGAGGTGAGGTCCAGCAGAGCATGGTGTGGTGTGTTCTTGCAGGCTCAGCACTCTGGGAAGCTGAGGCAGGAAGAACACAAGTTTGAGTCCAGGTTGGGCAATTTAGTGAGACCCTGTCTTAAAATACAACATAAAAGTTTGTGGATGTAGTTCAGTGCAAACACTGGATTAAATCCATGGAAAGCAATGAAGAAGAACAGAGAAAGAAGAAAAGAAAAAGAAAGAGAGAGAGTGAAGAAAAGGAAAGGGAGGGGAGGGGAGGGGAGGAGAGGGGAAGAAAGCAGGGCCAGCTAAATAGCTCAGCAGATTAAAGTACCTGCAAGCAGGCACAGGGGTCAGGGGTTCCATCCCTGGGCCTGTTGTGCCAGCCCCGCCCTTGGGGCACACTGAACCAGCAATCGAGACTGATCCTGGTGGCACGTGCCTGTAATACCAGCTCTTGGGAGGCTGTAAACAGGCAATAATTGCGAGTCCGATTTAGTAGTGAGACCATGAACACCCTATAGACTCTTCCCTAAAAATACAAAAAAAAAAAAAAAAA